>JANIJG010006273.1:12125-35101 GCA_024611175.1 Megaceryle torquata
CTCTCCTTTTGTTCTTGAGGTCCAGCCAAAGGTCCCTATTTAGCCAGGCCGGTCTCTTTCCCTGTCTGCTTGTTTTTCGGCAGGTAGGGACAGCCTGCTCCTGCACCTCAGACTTCTCTCTTAAGGTATGTCCAGCCTTGCTGGACTCCTATATCCCTCAGAACATCCTCCCAAGGGACTTCGTCAATCAGTCTCCTGAATGGGTCAAAGTTTGCCCTTTGGAAGTCTAAGGTGGCAGTTTTACTAAACCGTCTCCTTGTTTCCCTAAGGATTGAAAACTCAATTATCTCATGATCACTGTGCCCTAGATAGCCTCCAACCTTTACTTCCCCCACAAGTTCTTCCCTGTTCACAAGGAGTAGATCCAGGAGGGCACCTTCCCTGGTTGGCTCATTTATCATCTCTGTGAAAAAGTTGTCCTCCACACATTTCAGAAGCCTCTTGGATTGTTCCCTCTCTGCTGTGTTGTATTCCCAGCAGATATCTGGGAGGTTAAAGTCCCCCACAAGCACAACAGCAAGTGACTGTGAGATTTCCCTCAATTGCTTATAGAAAGCTTCATCCGTCTTACTGCTTTGATTGGGGGGAGGGTCTATAGCAGACTCCCACAACTGTATCAGCTTTATTAGCCCTTAACCTAATCCAAACAGACTCAACTTTGTCATTGCTATACTTGCTTTCTGAGGTCTCATGACATTCTCTAACATACAGGGCCACTCCACCACCCCTCCTTCCCTGTCTGTCTCTCCTGAAGAGCTTGTAGCCTTCAATTGGGGCACTCCAGTTATGTATAGCATCCCACCATGTTTCTGTGATAGCCACTATGTCATAGCTTTCTTTGTGCATCATGGCTTCAAGCTCCCCCTGTTTGTTGCTCATACTGTGTGCATTGGCATAAATGCACTTCAGATGAGTTAATGATTCCAATATCTTTCTGTGTGTGCCCCTGTTCCTTCTAAACCCCTCTCAGGTGCTTCCATGATTTCTAAATTTCTAGCCTTTGTCTCGAATAAAGTGTCAGAGCAAGAGTCTACACCAGTCAACCAGCCTTTTAACCTTGGCATGCTTCCCTCAGGCTTATTCCTAGCTGGTCCAGTTATCTCCCCTTCCCTCTTCATATCTAGTTTAAAGCCCTATCAATCAGCCCTGCAATCTCCTGTGCAAAGACCCTCCTCCCCCTTTTTGAAAGGGTCCCCCCATGAGATGCCAGCAAGTCTGGTGCTGTATAAGTCATCCCATTGTGAAAGAACACAAAATTGTTATTGTGACACCAGTTACAAAGCCATAAATTAATAGACTGTATGCGTCTGTCAATTATTGAGTCTCTACCTGAAACTGGAAGAAGAGAAGATAATATAACCTGTGCTCCAGATCCTCCCACCATCTTTCCCAGGGCTTTAAAGTCTCTCTTCATCCTTCTCAAACTATTTTCAACTTGATCTCCTCCTATACACAAAATTAGTAAAGGGTAGTAGTCTGAGGACCACACCAAACTGGGAAGTTTCCTAGTGATGTTCTTAATCCAGGCTCCAGGGAGACAACACACTTCCCTGTGGGAAGGATCAGCCCAACATATCAGACCCTCTGTTCCCCTCAAAAGTGAGTCCCCCAGGACTAAAACCCTTCTTTTTTTCTTCATGGATGATGTTGTGCTTTGAGTAGTTGACCTTTTTGCCTTTGGACATACCTCTGGTGTAGGTAGTTCAACACCAACATCTTCATTTGACTGGTCCCTTTCAGCTAGAGCGTCATATCTGTTCTGGAGTGATATCCAGTCTTTCCCCACCAAAGCCGCATGCCAGTTGGTTAGAGGCACATGGGGGATGAGGTGAGCAAGTTAGGAGGTCCTCTGCTGCCTCATCCTTGAGCTGTCCTCCACTCACTCCCCTCCTCCTGGTCACTGTTTCTGGTCTTACATGGGCAGGATGCAGGGGCCCTCCCTTCCTGGGTGCTACCAGAAGGGTGCCCCTGTTTCTGTTTCGGGGGGGGCAGAGCCTGGTTCCACCAGTCAATCTCCTGCTCAGCCTCCCTGATACTCCTCAACCTATCAACTGCCTCTTGCAGTTCTACAATTCAGCAAAGGAGATCCTCCATCTGCTCACAGCGCACACAGCAGTTCTCAAAATCACCCCTTGCTGCCAGGGAGAGGCTCTGGCATTCCCTGCAGCCCGTGGCCTGGGTTGCTACATGTCTGTGATGCAACTCTGCCTGGGTTCCCACATCCACTGTGGAAACTGTTGCACAGACGACCTGCCAGGTGAAGACCATGGCTGGTCCTCTTCTGCACACCAAGTTGGCTGCATTCCAGTGAACGAGACAGCTCACAGAGCCTGCCAGTACCTTACCACGCGTGGTAACAGTATACTCCTTGTCTGTGCAGTTGTACACACAGGAGCTGGTCACTCAACTAGTGAACTTACCTTGTGAACCAGTAGAGGCCCAGCACTCTGCCTAACAAGCTGCAAGCAGCTGCAGTACCACTCGAACAGGAGCACACCCAAGCAGCCATTCCTCACCCTGTTCTGTGGGAGCTGAGACCAGTCACAGCCCTCCCAGAGGCTTCTTATAGCCTGATTAACAGTGGGTGAGGCTGGCTCCTCCCAGTGCTGGCTCCTCCCAGGCACTTCTCAGCAGCCCGCCCACCAACTGAACGACCCCCAACATAGGCTAGAGGCTTTTCTTGCCTTTAGAAAGCCCCCCAAAAGAGCTTTTCGTCAGCCTTTTTGCTGATTCTCCCTTCTCCAGTGCAGACCAACCTGCCCTGCAGTTGGTCCTCACAGCAATGACTGTATCTCCAATGACAGTATCTCCATCCCTTTCCAGCAAAAATATAAAAACCTATCACCTAATGAGCAATTAATGCATTAGAATGCTACAGTTGATTCTTCTTTACATCATAATTACTCATGACAAAAGGCACAGTACCCATGTCCACTTTAAAGATGTGTTATTATCTCTTTTTCTGCAGCTTGATTGGTGTTTTTAGGTGAACAATACAAGCTCAGCCTCATTTCTGACCTTGACATGCATGTCTCAGTCAGGATTTGTATGAGAGAAGTGACCTGCAATCAAAGAGAGCAGATGCTTATTCCCTGACCAGAAGGAATTATCAGGAGAGACTTGAGCCTTTGATACTTGGAATAAATTGTCAAGCAGAAAATGGAATTCAGAAATGCTCATGGAGAGCATGGTTTTCCATGACAGGAGCCTTTCTTTTTGCAGACAATGGTGAGGACCTTGCAGTTTGCTTTCATTATTTTACGCCTTTATTTATTTTTTTTTTCCTAATGTTACAATTGAACGCATCAATGCTGAGTGCTCTTAACAGCTGCTGGAGTTGGTGGGAGGCTCTGGCTGAATGCAGGTCATTAGGAGGCGTACAGATTTGTGATGGAGGGTTGGAAAGTGGAAAATGAGATTCCCTTGCTTGTTTGGGTTTGACAGGTCATGGAAAACCAACTACAAACTTCCAAACTCTCACGCATTTTATGTGTTTCATGACATGCTCTGTGCTGTGAAAAACCATCACAGCAGAGAACTAAGGTAATAACGGGAAAGACCAGACACAGGTGCAAATGTTTTAGAGCACACTTATTCAAAGTGACATTTTGGTGCTCCTACTGTTTGGTTGTTCATTGTTTAAACACCTTGGCGGAGTGATAGTGTGCCCCACTAGGATAATAACCTCTCCAAACCTCTGGGATAGAGGGAAGATGCCTATTTAAAACCCACAAAAGTGTCTTTGGAAGACAAAGTCTGGCTTCCAAAAGCCTTTTAAACAATCGACATTTGGGGACAGTTGATACCACACTATGGGCTAGGTCCTCTGGAAGTGAAATTCATCATAGGCCCATTGATCCCATTAAGAATATCTGAGTGAGTTGAAAGAGGTATAACTGTCCATACTCACCAGCATATCCTCCCACAGGTCCTGCCTCAGATCCTGCATGGTCAAGGTGGACCTGTGTAAAGAAGGACCTCCTCTTCATCTTCATATCATAAGGGAAGGTCACAGCTCTTGGTGCCAGTGTTTCGGGTCTCTGCAGGTGTGGTCAGCCACCAGTGTGTCTGTTGGTGTTAATTCATGCATTCAGGTTTATCACATGGTTGCGTGGACTTATCCTAGAGATGTGTTACAGGAGCTGAATTTCTGGGAAACAGCTCCGTGCTTCAGCTTCAACCACAGACCTGCACTATGTTAGTCCAGACACTAACAGATGTTTCACTGATGGAAAGCCACTGAGGGAAAGCAGCGAATCACACAGTCCTCTCTATGGATCTCATCTGCAGGGGAAAATACAAGAAGCAAATGTTACAAGGAGCCTCATTAGGCTCCAGTGCAAACTCCCCCCACGTAGCTGCCATAGTCTCAGAAGACATGCTGTTCCTCAGCTGCTCAGTGCCCTCTTCTGTAGCGCTCTCTTTAAACATAGCCCAAGTGAAGTCACAGCTATAGGAGCCAACTATACACTTTCCAGAAACCAGGGAAAGTCGTACCTACTGCAGCTAAATCTGGCCATGGTGCTCCACATTCATCTGGAGGTTTGAAGTAAATGATTATTTCCTTTTCAACCCAAGGCAGAAACATCTTATCATGCAGAGCAGTGGCAGCATCTCTGATGGACACTTTCCAGCCTGGTTTTGAGACTGGAGTAAAGGTAAGCAACTTGCTGAGGGATCACAGAATATTTCAGGTGATGTCTGCAATTTATATGGCAGAAAAAAAGAGAATCGTGCTGTGCATGTCTGGTCCTGCACTCCTGGATCCCAGACTGAAAATGTCCATGACAACACAAAAGAAACACAACAGCAGATACATCTGCACCTTTGTTTCTTGTCCCTTGGCAGGATCCAGATGGTGAAACCAGGAATTTCTGTCTGGCAGGCTGTGTTCAGAGGCACACTCCAAAAAAACCATGAGTCTTTCCTAAGCTTTGCTTGAACACAGCTAGATTGATACCTGCACTCTAGTATTCACCAGAATCCAGTCCTAGGCTTGACCTTCTGCAGCACTACCCATGGTTTACTGCTGAGCTCAGAGCCCAGCAAGGCTTTCAGTGCTTCTCCCCTCCAATCAGGAGGAACCAAGGACAACTCTGACCTTGAACTAGAGTGGTGACCTTGCAAGAGCTGCGTATTTTGTTGATGAACAAGTGAGCATGCAATCAACGGCTGTTATTTAAGTCCATCACAGCTTGGGAAAAAGAGCAATATAAAAAACCCCAAAAAACCAACCAACCAACCAAACAAACAAACAAACCAACCAAACAACAACAAAAAAGAAACCCCCCAAAACCCCCCAAAACAAAACAAAACAAAACAAACAACACCCAAGCAAGGTATGCCTACACTTTGGTCATCACACAGAGATTGACATGTCTACATGGAGATGCAAGGAACAGGCATGACCAGTCCATACCTCTGCTCAGGAAAGATTACCATTGACCAGAGGAAGGGGGAGAGGCAGAAAGAAATTACCAGGTAGGATTTCAGCAAGTTTTCTTGATTCAATACTAATTCTGTAGGATGTCAGGGAGAAAATGCTGGAGACATGACCCTTCCACCAGTCAGCTTGTCCCCAGCCTCACCTGGGGCACCTGAAGTGATGAGAAAATCTTGCTTTCTCTCCTTGCAAAATGGGTGTTGCGACCTAGAAGTCTCTCAGGGCTGCAGTCATGATTCAACAAGTTAGAGAGGGGTAGAGCAGCACAGTGGGAGACAGGGAAAATGTGTTTATCTCACCTGAGGCCAGCAAGCAAGCTGGGGAAACCTGCCAGGAGAACAGCCTCAAGGAACGTCAAGGTACATCTTCACCTTATGCACTGCAGTCACAGAAAGAGCTTGGTTTGCAGTAGTGTGCTAGTGAGCTGCTGACCCTGAGGGAAGAGGAAGCTATAAAATACAAGGTTAGTAGAGTCAGACTTCAGTCTTGAGATGGTAATAGATGAAAGATGGGTTGGGTTGTGAGAAACATTTCATGCAGCATAGAATCACCCCCCTGCAGTGAGCTAGGACCTCTGCAACTACAGCAGTTTGCTCAGAGCCCCATCCAAACCTCACCTGGAAGGTTTCCAGGGATGGGGCATCAACCACCTCTCTGGGCAACCTGGGCCAGGGTCTCACCACACTCAGAGTCAAAAATGTCTTCCTTCTCTCTAGTCTAAATCACCCCTCTTTT
The DNA here is from genome assembly GCA_024611175.1 of Megaceryle torquata. Taxonomy (NCBI): domain Eukaryota; kingdom Metazoa; phylum Chordata; class Aves; order Coraciiformes; family Cerylidae; genus Megaceryle; species Megaceryle torquata. Next base: position 18,304 of record JANIJG010006273.1, read on the forward strand.
AGTTTAAAACCATCACCCCTTGTCCTGGCACAACAGGCCCTGCTTAAAAATCTGTCCCCATCTTTCTGGCAGGCCCCTTGAAGTACTGAAAGGCCACGATAAGGTCTCCCTGCAGCCTTCTCCAGGCTGAACAACCCCCACTCTCTCAGCCTATCCTCACAGCAGCCTTCCAGCCCTCACATCATTGTACCCTTCCCTAGCCATTAAAACAGGATAGCTTTGTTGGCCATCACAGTGAAGACAGTGAGATGGGCAGCTTAAATGTCTTCTCTGAAGGGGCAGCAGATCTACTTGTATGCTCTATAGGACAAACCACAGCAGCACTGATGATACTTTTCAAAAAGCAATGCTTGAGAGGAAGGCATAGAGGAGAGGAATCAGGAACAGACAAAAACATATGGTGCCAGCCTAGCAAGAGCTCACAGTGTCCCTATGGACAGTGTGTAATGCAAAGTTTTGCAGGGACATTGACTGTCTGGGCCCATGGTTAGCCACTGGGACAATGCAGAAAGGCAATGGGCAAACCTAGTCACTCAGAGCTTGTGGATGGACAGGGGTGGCCTGTCTTGCATGGACCCAGGTTTCATTCCTGGAAGGCTCTTCACTACAATAAGTTGATCCTGTTGTCAGCTGCCTCAATTCCCTTCCACACATACACACACATCCTTGACACTTTTTATAGTTTTATAGGACTGGTTTCCTTTCTTGGTGACCAGCCAGTCCATTGAAGACAGAAACTGTGTGCAGGGAAACCAGTTTAGAATCATAGAATCATTTTTCTTGGAAAAGACCTTTAAGATCATCAAGTCCAAACATCAACCCAATGCTGCCAGATCACCACTAAACCATGGCCCTCAGCATCACATCTACCCATCTTTGAAAGTCCTCCAGGGATGGGGACTCCATCATTGCCCTGGGCAGCCCGGGCCAGGCCTTGACAACCCTTTCAGAAGATTTATCACCATAATGGAGCAGTATGGAAAGATCTTGAGGGGTTGCACCATAGATTGCTGTGACACATCTCCCTGCCTGCTCACAGATAGACCCCAGGTAGTTTGTCCTGTCCATGCATTGAGTTCAGGAGCACCTTTATAGAGATAGAGGAATGCCTTCAGCTTTCCTGACGCAATTTCATTCTTCTGCTCTGTACAGGATTTTTCCATAATCTCTTGATGCTGAATGGGAGAGTAGTTCACCTCCAAGCTGTAAAGACAGCAGAATGTGACTCCAGCAGTCTGCAATGGTTTATTAAAGCCAAGGAGCCTTAAAAGAGAGTGGGAAGGAACAGGTGAGAAAACAATTCTGTTGCAAAGCCTTTCTGTACTGTTGGGCTCAATTTGCTGGGGAGGGCTCAATGACTGTGTGGGAGATGGGGAAGGTTTCTTACAGGATTCCCCAGCCCACCCTCTCTCCTTGGTAAACATGAGAGCAGAGCTTCTGCTGCAGACTGCAGCTACACAGAATCCCCCAAAATGACCCCTAGACGGCTGACTTAGTTATGGTCCTCTGGCTGTTCAGACCTCTGTGGATTTCTCTACAGCACCTTTCTTCTGTGTGTCCACTGGAATGTTTGGACACATCTCAGTGTGCAGAGACCCATGAAATACAGCTCTTCACAGCAAAGCTATTTTCAGTCTGCTACAGGGAACTCTGCTTTTTGACTGTAGATAGGCTGGGAGTCTGAAAATCTAAAGTGTATTAGGACCACAGCTGTGTGGTACAAATTCTGTTTAAAGGATCCAACATGGGGAGAGGCTTTGCCACTTTGTATTCCTCCCATTTGTCAGCTTGGAAATGTGACCTCTTGAAGGAAAACTTGAAAATGCAATTGCGTCTACAGAAAACAAACAAACAAACAAACAAAACCAGAACCATTTATTACCATGAGCCATCACTTCAAAATGTGGGTGTTCAGCACCTGGCAGCCTATTTTCTAAGGATATACAGCAGCACAAGGCAGGATTGGCTCTGGAGCCACTTGAAGACAAGTGTCAGGACCAGGCTGCTCTGAAAAAAGGGAGAAGAGAAAGGAGAAAATGATGAGGAAGAATGGCAGGGCGTCTAACACTTTGCATCTAATGCCTCCACATGGCTGCAAGTGCCGTGGCAATTTGGCCCCGATAACACGGATGAAGAGATGTTGCTAACATATTGCTTCCTTGTCAAATGTCTCACTGGTTTTGCAGCCAAGTATCCTGCCAGCGAGGCCGCAGCATCAGCGCCTCTCTGTTACTTTCATATGCAAAGAGGTTGTTAACTCAATTGCCAATAAAATTCTAGTGGGTGGAGAGGAGGACATCTGCCTGTCTAGTCCTGTGCTTGCCAACATGGTTCTTTTATTCCTCCAGAAGCCACGAGCTCCTACTCGAGCTGGTATTTTGACAAGCATTTCTGTTTTCTTGACACAATGGGCAAAGTGGGCACAGATCTTGCATGCCACTCGTAATATGTTTTCTGTGCCGTGATTTGCATCCTTTCTGGAGGACGCCTGGCACAGCACTGCACAAAGCAGAACGAGCAGCTTGGACAGTGGGTTTAGTCTGACATGTAAATGTACTGCTTAATTATGTGCAATTGCGTTAGGAGAATGGGAAGAGGATGCTTTGCAGGCTGCGATGGAGATGAGGCTCTGACGAATTCGGGATGGGTGAGGGGGGTGATGGAAGAGGCTTTGAAGGAAGGATTAAAAAAGGATGGGGACAATAAAGAAGTAAACGTGTTGTTGGCAGGAACAGCACGAAATGGCGACGACCATTTGTGTTAATTACACAACTTTATCCTTGGCTGACGCAGACCTGAGGGGCCCAACTAATTGAAGCTGCAGCCTCTTAAGACTGCTTCCCCAGAGCAAAATGGGCTGCTCTCGGCACAGTCACAAAGCTGCCCTCAAGTCCTGTCAGTAAAATTGCAGTTGAAATGAAAGTTACCATATTATTAGAGGTGACAGCCTGGTCACCAGGAGTGGGGTGTGTGGACTTGATCCCCTGCAGCTCGCAACCAGATAACACGATCTCTTCCAGCCCTAAAGTTTGGGTAATCTCTGCTTTCACAGCTGAGGATAAGCCACCATCTTTGCAACCCTGTGATGTGGTTATGTCTACAAGAGGAGGCCAATCAGCCAAAGGGATTACTGCAGGAAAGATTTAGGCACATCAGACTATACAGATGGTCAGAGTCAGAATCTCTCAGGTATCACACAGGGCACAATCAGCTCTTCTCCATCCTCATCTTCCCTGGCATGCCTTGTGTGCCAACCCTGCTGCCAAGCCTCATAAATTTCCCTCTCTGAGCACTGCTTTTTGGAGGGTTGTCGATAGATGGTCCAACTACACGCTCCTATGGCTGCCCAAGGGCACAGCAGCCAGTGCTACTTCTTTGCCTTTGCCCCCAAAACAGACCAGCTTAGAATCAAAACAGACCCCCATCCCCTTTCAGTATAACCACTGAGCTAAGGTACAGCTAATTACCTAATTTCATGCCTTATGAACCAGCTTCACTTTAGTACAGGGAAAAAAAAAAAAAAAAAAAAAAAAAAGAGAGAGAGAACTTTCTTATCTCTCCAGGGAATATCTTGAGACTCAAGCAGTTTTATTATCTGGGTTAGTTTGACATCTGAGAGGAGAAGATTGCAATCTGAAATCTGGAATGGAATGGGGGTTGGTCAATGTCATTTCCCATGTTCATAAATAAATGACCAAGAAGAGATACATGTCACTCTGTTTTCATTTATTGGGCTGAAGGTTCATCTTTAGAACAAAAGATAAGGAATTTATGGTCTTATTAAATATCTGGAGGCTTTTAATAAGGTGCTGTGTTACTTTAACCATCTTACTGTTCTGTAATTTGATTATCCAGTTTTTCTGTTTCTTAATTGATAATTAATTTGAATAACGTACAAAGAATTGAATGATGGAAGAGAGAAAGAGAAACAGATGGTTGGCCTGTGCAGCTAGAAAACATTTAACAGGGGAAAAAAAAGTCTCACATTTGGATCATAGCACCGTACTTTTTTCATCTCTAGGAAGGGACAATGGCATATGTTTTGGCTCACATCTTTAAACTTCTGCCCTGGTGAAAGAAAGGAAGAAAAAGATGTTGAGACTGCAGCATAAAAAGATGGATGGGAAACCATGCAAGGACTAGAGTGCTAGCAGACATGGTCTAGCATAGCCTTCACTGAAAAAAAAAAAAGACACTCAGGACATGCAGATTGTTGGAGGTCATGTTGGTGTGGACAATCTCAAATTCAAGTTATCCTTCAATGTGCAGAACAGTTGAAGATGGAGAGATATAAACCAACAACATATGGGGACTCTGATTTCATTTAAAATGTGGTTGTTTGGAAGAGATCTATATATTTTATGTTCTGAGATTAATTCCTTGTCTCTGAGTGCATTTCAGAGAAGATCCAACTCCAGCAAACTGAAAATCAGGAAAATGGCACTAAAATGCCACAGCTTTTTTTACCCCACAGCAACATCACTCCCTAAAGCCCCAATGGCCCTCCCAGTCCCTTATTATTCAAAATTTCCACCAATTGACAAAACTATGGATAGAAAGTGGGTACCAAAGTTTTCACAAAAGACAACAATGCCTGCTGAGGGATGTGCTCAGGAGCTGATTCCCACTGTGACCCATGGGCAGCTGCATCAGGCTGCTCCCCACAAATATCACGCCAATTTTCTTCCTTCCACTGAGTGATATTTCAGGTTTCTAATCATGTATTTTTCAACCCATGGACTCTGGATGCAGAGCTCTTCCTTCTGGTGTTTCTGGCTATAAGATGCTTAAGCCTCCTACAACTATGAGTTTTATGAAAGCATCTTTTCCTGGAATCTCCACTCACATTTTTTATTTTTCGGAAGGGATGTTACTTCAATGTATTCATTTCTCTTTCGAGGACAGTCTATATTTCTGCAGACAGGAGGGAGTTATGACTGAAGGTAATTCTCACTCTGACTCCAGGAGGGTAACAGGAACAAAATAAGGAATGCATTTGCACACATACACCCACAGATCTCAAAGGCTTCAAGCGGAGCAGCCCAAAGCACTTACATCACTTGAAAGATGAATCAGTAGCCTACAAACCCATTTGGTTTGTTCCTTGGACAGTGTCGTGCTGGTTCCAGATTTGAAAGCAGCAAAGGGCTCTGCAGACACTGCTTTTCCCTTCCTTCATCCAAGCTAAAACTGTCATATTTTTCACATGGAGGGTGTCTAGGAGAACTTATCCCCACACCCCTGTGCTCAGACCAGAGCCCAGAGTTCAAATGACTTGACAGAAATCCTTCAGTGAAACTGCTGAGGGATGTGGTGGAGGTTGGGGTTCTCAACAGATGGATCTATTTGTACACAGGTTGGCATGCTTGTAGGTAGTCTCTAAAGATTACTTACTTGGTTACTAGACTTCTTTTCTCTCCAGGGCTCTGGTAGTGCCTCATATGGTGACTGGGAGCCATAGGCACTATTTCATGTGTATATGGCTAAAGTGAAATCTCCCAGATATGTATTTATGAGCTGGTATATCGAAAGTTTTGAGCCAAGGTGAGCAGGATGGTAAGGAGAAAGGAGAAGTCCAGGGACTGCTTGGGGCAATGCTCAGAGAAGGAGAAAGTGGCAGAAGAGGCAGTGGTGTACACTGGACCCTATCCAGGAGGAGCTGACCTCCACCACTCCCTCCTTGATAAGACCTGTGGGTCTTGAGCCAACAAAATAAAAATATTGCTTTGTATTTACAGCAAAGCCACCACAGCAAGACAGGATCTATTTTCTGGACCTGGGGTCCTGGCTGACAGATGACTGAATATGAGGCAGTGTGTGCCCAGGTGGGCAAGAAGGCCGCCAGCATCCTGGCTTGGATCAGCAGTAGTGTGGCTGCAGGGCTAGGGCAGGGATTGTCCCCCTGTAACTGGGCACTGAGGAGGGCGCCCCTCAAATCCTGGTTTTACTTTTGGGCCCCTCACTCCAAGAAGGACATTGAGGGGCTGGGGCGTGTCCAGAGAAGGTCAATGAAGCTGGTGAAGGGTCTAGAGCACAAGTCCTGTCAGGAGTAGATGAGGGAATTGGGATTTCTTCTAGCCTGAAGGAGGCTTAGGGGAGCCCTTCTCACTCTCAACAACTCCCTAAAAGGAGGTTGGAGCCAGGTGGGGGTCAGTCTCTTCTCCCAAGGAACAAGTGACAGGACAAGAGGAAATGGCCTCAAGTTGCACCAGGGGAGGTTTAGGTTGGACATTAGGAAAACTGTCTTCCCTGAAAGGGTTGTCAAGGCCTGGCCCAGGCTGCCCAGGGCAGTGCTGGAGTCCCCATGCCTGTAGCAATTTCAAAGCTGAGTAGATGTGGTGCTGCAGTACATGGTTTAGTGGTGACCTGGCAGTGTTGGGTTAACAGCTAGGCTTCATGATCAAAATGGTGTCTTCCAACCAAGACAATTCTATGAATTGCCACTTTCATGTAAATTGAAGCCAACTGACTCATTCCCCATCACTCACAGTACCTTGCTTAGGTATCCATTTTATATGTCTTCTCTTTTGCATAGACATCTCAGAGGCTTAAAAACAACCTTCCACCTGCACTTGCCTTTCTGCCTCTGTGTTCACTCTAACTTGGCAGAGCCACTGAGACATTGATTCCCAGATCACCAAAGATTTCTGAGTTTGGACATGAAGACCAGTGATAAAATCAACACAAGTACATATTGGTCTTGAAGTGAAGATGCTGTTTGTTGTTTCCCACCTAACAAGTCTTTTCACCTTTACCAAGACACTTCTAGAGCACTAGATACCCTCCTTGTTAATAGGATTCCATCTCTTCTCTCTGTTCACCACAAGCCTTTGAATGCTGTATTGGGTCAGCTAGCAAATGGTTATAACCACAACAACAGCTGTGACATGACTACTTCCACAGTCTTTTTCCAGTGTTCCTAACGGGACACAGTGCCCGAGGTCAAAAACAAACACACTGAGTTTTGATAGGGCCTACAAAAATTATTCTTTCAATTTCTTCCAGTTTTCTGACTTCTCCAATGGGGTAAGGAACCAGAAAACGTGATTAGGGATACTTTCAGCATACATCAGATGCAAACGGATTGCAACTGCTTTTAAAAGGGTTAAATTTGCAGCCTGATCTACTTGGCAGAATCTCTGAAATCGTTGTTCTTTTATTCATAGCAGTAATAAATAATAATAAACCTAAACATCCCAATGGTCCCTACACCTCCTGCATCTCCCTAGCTGCAGATCTCAAATATGAATAATAATTACATCTTATCAAATCAGCCCGTGATTAGAGACAACAGAAAGACATTTCATATTGTTAACTTCCTCACACAAGAGGAAAAATAAATCAGGTCATAAGGGTATTAAAAATTTATATCATAGCATTTGACTTGACTCATCTCTTAAAAAGAAAAAAGAAAAAAAAAAAAAAAACACCAGCATGTATTATGTATTTAGGCAATTCCTTTTAAACCCTGTCTCCAATGAGCAAGATAGGCCAATAAGTTGATAGATAGATAGATGGCTCTATCTAGCCAGTGTGCATATTTTATAGACACATAAACGTGCATATACTTAACGTGAGCTCACACCTACATATAAAACCATACACATAAAGATATAACTCTATTTATATCTCTTAGCTGAAGACAGATGCAGGGCTAATATTAAAAAAACCCCCTCTTGTCTTGTTTAAACCTGACAGCTTTAGAACAGTAACTTTTTTTACCTTTCTTTTTCTTTTTTTTGTAGAGTTGCAGCAATCTCAGCAAAGCTTAGTTCATTAACTGCCTTGGTCCTGTTTATGTTTGCTGGTTGTTTTGTCATCTTTTTCTTTTTCCCTTTGGTCATTTTTCTAGCTTCCCTGGTCAAAAAACCTTGACGGGGAAAAAGACAATCCTTGATTCCCATGCAGCATTTGAAGCACAAGTGACTAGAATAAATAAAGTGAGAAGTTAAATTTTCAACTCATCACTCAGGAGATTAGGAGAGGAAACCAGCTACTGCTTGGATGGTTTTAAGGACCCACATCGTGCCCTGTTCACCAGTTCTGCTGGGGATGCAAATTTGCTCTGGGAACTCTTCTAAGCATAGGCAAAGCAGAGTGCTCCACATTGGATCATTTTGTGTACACAGCACGTATGTAAATACGCACCAGTCCTCTGATAAGCAGGCCTGGGCTTTCCACAGAGGACTGCCCAGAAAACAAAGGAAGGGTGGTTGTACCTGCTCTGCTTAAAACACAGGGACCACAGTCACTGGGCTCCAGAGGCCTGACCTGGACAGGGGAGCCCTACAGAGCCCCCCAGAAGGTCTCATCCCCCCACCCATGCTGCCAAAAATGCGCTCTGTCACCTCAAAGATGATCTGAACCAACCAGTTCAAGGGAAAGATGAGCAATTTCAGTCCACTGTTGCCCAAAGCTGCCTTGATCTTGGTGCCTGCTACTGACAAGGGAGGAATATGCCTCCAAAACTCTCTGGATGCCTCCTGGTTGCTTAGAGCCTTGCTTAGAATTTTCTTCAACCTGTTACAACTGTTATAAAAACCAACCATCATCCTCATGGTACTCAGAAAAGTCCTTCCATGTGTTTCCATGGAAAAATCCATTTTTCTAAGAGACACTGTTCTGTGTCCAAGTGTGTCAGCACCACACCTTTCCAAAATGGTGCTGGAAATCTCAGAAAATCAAAGATCATAGAATGCTGCAGTGAACATCTCTCTGTAAATGCCCTGGTGTCAGCCTGCTCTTTTCAGGAGAGGTCAGCATATTTACAGAGATAGGGCAGCCTCCAAAATCTCCTCTAAGATGTTTTGAAAGCTTAAATAAAAATCTCACCCTCAAAGATATTTTTTTCAACATCTGCAGTCAATGAAAGGAGAGATGCAAATCTGCTGTCATTTGCATGCAGATTTTTTTTACATCAAATCAGCGACAGAATGCACAATAAACACACTTTAAATTGAAATATTCCATGTTCATTTCCTCCTAGCCTTGCCTGCAGCTGGCATCCAATTTTCATGCATGGCTCCACACAGGTGACCATCCTCCAGTGGCTCTGAAGCCAGGAAGAGTGTGGGGAAGATGGAATTACAGAGGCAAAGTAATTGCAACCAGCTCATGACTCAAAAATCAGCTGTCATGAGAGAGAGAGTAAAGATGAAGATTCTTCAAAAATAAATGCTGCTAAAAGACTGTATCTGTTTCAAACCCTGAAGCAGCCTTTATGATAACTGCTAACATTTTGATCACAGGGAAATATGATAATCAGTCTCCCTGGAGTCCACACAATCAGAAATAATAGCAAATATCTCTGTAATGCTTGTTTGTTAGTGCCATTAAATAGCTCATTTGATGTACAACAACACTGCAAGTGAAGGCACAGAATTGAGCAAAGGATGTGCATCACAGATGAGGGGTTTGCTTGGGTCATGTGGGAAGTGCAGCAGAGCTGAGCTGTGTTCCCCTAGGCTTTAGAGTCATACTTTTGTGTCCCATCACCATCCTAGTTACCAGCCCCAGCTCCATCTGTCCCCATCCCCTTCCCCTTCTCCATCCATCCCCATCCCCATTTTTATCTCCATCTCCATCCTCATCCCTGTCCCTATCCCCATTCCCTTCCAAGGCACATTCTGTTTCTTTTCAGTATGAGACATCTTCATCTACAGTTTTGTGCCAAGAAACACTGATTTTATGATACACACACAAGTGCTTCAGAGCCTGTCTGAAGGGTTGAGCTCAGCTGCAGCTGCACACTGATCTCCTCATGCCATGACTAACCTCACCACCACACCAGCCACATCCCAGTTTTACTTTCAGCATCTGTCTGAGATGTACTTGAAGCTATTTTCTGTAGCTGGTGCTTCACTTTTCCTAACAGTAGAAAGTGTTTCCTGATGTCTGACCAAAATCCTTCCTGTTGTAATTCAAACCCCCTCATTCTTGTCATAGCTGGTGAGCTGAACACTTTTGCTGCTAATTCCAGCAGCTCCCAGTGAGCCTCATGCTCCCCCATCCCCACATTACTGCACCTCTGTTGAGTCCAGCCCACAGCTTTCCCAGGGAACGCATGCTCACCAGGAGGGCAAACCAGAGGCAATACTGGTAAATCAATCTTTTCATATAGCCTGAAGCTAGCCTGCTAGCCTCAGATTGTGGGATGCTCCTATGTGTTGCTCCCCAACACTGTTGGACCAGGGCAGGTTCACCCAGGCTGGTCCTGGCTTGATGGCTGCTGGTATGGGAGCATTTAAAAGTCTCGTGGGTCTATCTCCACCCAGCAATAGCTGCAGCTGCTCACCTGCAGCACAGGCAAGCCTTGCTGTGACTCACAAGCTCTTAAAAGCCACACTACCCCCATACTGCTCTACCTAAAGATATAGGTAGGCAACCAATGAGAACTATGATGGTGCTTAAACTGGTTAGATCTCGCTGGAAGATAAGCACCAAATTCACCTGCCTGTTAGAAATGAAACACCTCTTGAAGTCAAGCTTCAGGCACTTCTGACTCCTTAAGTAATCTGGAAACCCCAGGTCATCCAAGACAGAGGTCAACAAAACAGCTGCATGCACCTTCCCATCCTTGTTTCTGTGTGTGGCAAAGCCTATGAACTTGGGCGAGCAAGCACGGCACACAGAAGAGTAATCCCGGTGAAATTCTGCCCAAAGATCCCATGTTATTGCCCAGTTGTTGTACCACTGCGCACATAGGTCAGCCTCACCTCTGTGTCTGGGAAGATCGTGGAGCAGATCCTTCTGGAAGCTATACTAAGGCACAAGGAGGACAAGGAGGTGATTTGAGACAGCAAGTGGGGCTTCACCAAGGACCAGCCCTAGTGGCCTTCCATGATGGAGTGACTACATTAGTGGACAAGGGAAGAGCAACAATTGTTGTCCCTTGACTTAAGTCTTTGACTTGGTCCTCACAATGTCCTTCTCCCTAAATGCATTCTACAGGTGGACTGTTCAGTGGATAAGGAATTGGTCACATCCAGAGAATAGTGGTTAGTTGCTTGATATCCAGACAAAGATCAGTGGCAAGTGGTGTCCCTCACATGTTTGTACTGGGATCAGTGCTGTTAATTATTTTCATCAATGACAGGGAGTGGGATCGAGGGCACATACAGCAAGTTTGCAGGTGACACCAAGCTGAGTGGTGTAGTTGACATGCCTAAGGGATGGGACCCATATAGAGAGACCTTGACAAGCTTAAGAAGGGGCCAGTGTGAACCTCAAGAGGTTCAACAAGGTCATGGCAGCACACCTGGGTCAGGGCACCCCTGGGTCAGGGCACCCCCTGATATCAATACAGACTAGGGGATGAAGGGATAGAGAGGAGCCCCGTGAAGATGGTTTTAAATTAAAGAGAGGACATTTAGACTAGATAGAAGGAAAATATTTTGACACCGGCCCAGGTTGCCCAGAGAGGTGGTTGATGCTCCATCCCTGGAAATATTACAGGTCAGGTTGGACAAGGTGCTGAGCAAACTGCTGTAGTTGCAGATGTCCCTGCTCAGTGCAGAGGTGTTGGACTAGATGACCTTGCAAGGTCCCTTCTGACCCAAATCAGTCTATGTTTGTATGATTCTATGATTCTATATTTTGAGGGGGATTTCTCCAGACAGTCAGAAGCACTGCAGGAAAGAAAATATTCAAACCTTAAGAGAGTTTTTTAATTTCTTGTTTGTCTGCAAAACTCTGCAGAGACCAAGAAGAAATGTCAAAGACAGGGCAGGAAAGTGTGACGGTGTGTAACCTGCCCAGGGTGGTGTTGGCAAGCAGGTGTTTGTATGAGCATGCACATGCATGTGTATGTGCTCTCCTTGGGCTTCCTGAGGTGAAACAGAGTTTGTGTTTGCTATTCAAAGGACATTTAAAGTACAGGATTTCTGAGCTGCTTCTTTTCTGTTTGTGGTTGGGTTTTTTTTCCCCAATAAATTAAAGTCCTATTTGAAACCACCTTATCTGGTAGGTGATGGGATAATTAGAAATGCTGTGGTATAGCTGACATGTCCAAAGGTACACAGAGGAGTAATAAGAACATCTCAGAGACAATGGCAAATTTAATAAACGTTAGGGAGAAATCTAATAACTGCTTTGCCATCTCAACAACTCTTCAGCTGATAGAAGCGACACTGATGTTTTTCCCTGTGTTTTTGCTATTATTTAGCCCCATGAGAGAGCAGGATCTGCAGCAGCACTCTGCAAGCTCTCATAAAACAGCCCTGGTCAGACACTTCCTGAATCAGCAGCACATCTGCCCAAGGTCTCCTTGGCAAACCTTATGAACTGCCTCTGGAAAAGCCCAGATGTTGCTGGCTGCAGGTCAGCCAGCAAATATTTCCTCCCTGATGTATGTGTCCATATGCAGGAAGAATGCTATTTGTGGCAATCTCCCACCTTTTCTGTTAAAAATAGTTGGAAAGCAGTTCAGGGCTTCCTGGCAAATGATAGGAAGAGTAATGACACCAAATATTTACAGAGAAGCAGAAAACGTCTTGCTGGTGCTTCACTCCTTTTTTCCATTTCCCCTCACATTTGGTGGTCTAGACAACCTTTCAAGGTTCATATCAAGCATTGGAGTGAAATGACCTCATGGTAGAAGACCCTTAGCTTCAACCATAGGGCACCAGGAGACCTGCAACTATCAATAAACCCAGCAGAAAAGTGCATAACTCAAAGCAGCACTGATGGCAGCAGCTGGTGGGAAGCTGGAGAGATGCAGTAGCCCTCCAACAGAGGCCAATGTGCAGCAGCCTTGACCTGCACAGGCTAAGAAGGTCACCCACAAACTGACCGCAATGTCCAAACCTGCTCCATTCTGCAGGAGAGCTGCATGGTTTCCAGGTGACAGCAGAGACCAAAGACCAAACCTCCCCCTACACGCATGCACCCAGGCAGAAGACCTCCTCCCACCTAGGAAGGGCTGCAGCCATATACTTGGGCACATCCCACACTTCTCTGCTTGTCACCTCCCCATCAGAGAGATCACATCAAGTCCATCAGGCTAAACCCTTGCTCTAGAAACAAACATGCCTGGACAGGCAATTATTCTGGACTAGGCATCATAAAAGCAGTGACAGTTAAATTTCTTCATGCACAAGCAGGTTTTCCTGCCCTCCCACCTCCCATATACCTTGTGTTTTATGGTAAAACTCTTAAAAAACCAGTTGCATCACCTCATGCACAGGCTATCAGCTTACTTGGAGATGTCATGGTTGGTTATCTGTACAAAGGCTGTGGAAAATTCCTTGATGAGGCTGTGGAGCAAAGGCAGCTGGCTGAAGAGTCAAGGCATCCTGTCCCTCCACTGATGTCCTCCAGCCCCACAGCTTGTCCCAAGCACCTCTCCACAATGGATTTTTTGTGGTTGCCAGCAGTGATATTTTGGCCAGGAAGGACCTCTGGAGGTCCCTGGCCCAGCCTGTGCTTGAGGCAGGCAACTTGATGCTAAATCAAGTTCACTAAGGTGTGCTCTGCGCCAGGTGACCACAATTCAAGAAGCAACATGTGCTGCTGGTCTTGAGATGAGTCTGCAAACCTTTCATTCCCTTAAAGAAACATGTTTCTGACAGCCATCAGCTACAGCATGAATGCTGGTGAGGGCATGCAGCTCAGGTGCCTTCTAAAGATAAAGGAAATAAATCATGGGATGCTTCAATAAAGGGATAGGTAATGGTGTGCATATGGTGAAGTCCTGCCTCTTCCCTGGAGCATGTCCAGAGAAGGGCAATGAAGCTGGTGAAGGGTCTAGAGCATCAGTTTTGTGAGGAGCAGCTGAGAAAATGATGCTCAGGGGAGACCTTCTCACTCTCAACAACTTCCTGAAAGGAGGTTGGAGCCAGGTGGGGTTGGTCTCTTTTCCCGGGGTACAAGCAACAGGACAAGAGGAAATGGCCTCAAGTTGCACCAGGGAAGGTTTAGGTCGGACATGAGGAAAAATGTCTTCCCTGAAAGGGCTGTCAAGGCCTGGCCCAGGCTGCTGAGGGCAGCAATGGCGTCCCCATCCATGGGGAGATTTAAAAGCTGTGCAGATGTGGTGCTGAGGGACATGGTTTAGTGGTGACCTGGCAGTGCTGGGTTAACGACTGGACTTGATGATCTTAAAGGTCTCTTAGAACCAAAACGATTCTATGATCCTATGATTCTGTGATTCCCTGCCTGCATCCCCCGTGGATGATAAGGAAGACGCAAAGCCCAGTGTGCCCAGCAGCTGGAGGCATCTGCTCGTGAGAGCACTGCTAGGGCTCTGCTGTGAGGCAGCAGCAAGGTTGGCCCTGGCGAGGATGAACTGCCTCAGCAGGAAAACACATCCACTGTTCATTGTTGGGACTGAGTCACCACACCAAGTGTGAAAAGGAGTTTAACATGTGAAGACAGACAGACAGACAGACAGATAGCCTCCCTTCCCCCCACAGCTCTGTTAGAGAAAAAATTAATCTGCCCTTTTCCAGGAAAGTGCTCTGCAACCTGAGTGTTCTTGTATCTGTTTATTAAACAAAGGGTTCGTGAGGAAATTCCTTGCTTCAGTGACAGACCATGTTTCCAAGGTTATCCCAGAGCACAAAGCAAGATGACAGTAATTTTTTATCCCTGTAATTAGAGAAAGTGTGTTAGCAGATTAATGTTAAGCAACATTTACATATGATAATATTGTTACAGTATGGTGCTTTCTAACCAAATTGGAGACCACCTTGCTCAGCACCTTGCAGCAAGCAGGACTGTGTTCTTAGCACTATTCCCAAGGGATTTAAATTTAACCCGCTCCAAAGGCAGTCCAAAGCCAGCTGGAAGATGCCCATTGACTGCAATGACCTTTCACTCCTTTACTTTCTGGACTTGGCTTTCCCTGTTGCTCGTTCCATCTCAGGGCCCTTTCCCAGAGGTAGATTTTAGAACAGCATCCCTCCGCTGCTTGAGCTTCCTCAGGTTTGCTCACCACTGAAAACAACGTGGTGCAAATCCCAGACCAGGATGGATAGCAGGGCTTGGGCATGGGGAGGATGGGGCATGTTTCCAGGTTCCCTTAACAGCCTTCAGTTAAATGCTCCATCTTCAACACACTTCCCCAAAAAATCCCTGAGCCCATCCACTCCCAGCTCCTCTGCAGCCATTTTCAAGGTTCCCAGACTTAACTGTCGAAGGCTGCAGACACGTTTATTATCTTTTTGCAGTGCCATCTGGCATTTGTGTATCAGAAGAAGATTACATATATGTCAAACAGGGGGAAAAATATCTTTTCCTGTAACAGTTGCAGAAGCAAGAGGGGGAAAAATACATTAAAAAAAAATAAAAATCCCATGGACCATATGGAAGGCTTTTTCTTAAGCGATCCATCTTGAGCAATTAGGAAGTGTCACAGCCAATATGCAGATCCTGGGCTCACTGCAAGTGCTGGGACAGAAGTGGGGTGGCAGGGTCAAGCTACCTGAGACACTAACACTGACACTGCCTGAAATAGCCTGGGAACATGAAATGTCCTACTCTCCTCCCCGAAAATAGGGGAAGAAAAGAAAAGAAAAAAGAAGAGAGGGAACAAAGCAAGACAGCTTGCAGCATGCTAAGTGAATCAGAGCAATGGCCTTTCTTTGCCTTTCGGGGTTTTATCATCGCATGTCTTGCGAAAGCAATAGGTGTGAACCTGCCATGGAGCCTCGCCAGGTTTTCAGTGCTTGCTCTGTGCCTCCCGATGCTGGGGATAGTGGAAAATTACTGGCTTCTCCTCCCAGCACCACCACACAAGCCAGTTTTAGCAAGGTGAATGAATCAACTGCATGGCCCAGGAAGCACCAAACAGAGACATCATTGCCACTGCATCTTGTAGATAAGGAGCTGGTGAGTACAGTGTGTTCATGATGCCCTCTTCTCAGTGGGTATCTTCCTGCTTTGTAAGGTTGCAACCTCACCCTACCATGGCCAAGAGCATGCCCTGCAACTCGCCTGCTGAACCCTCTGTCTGGTGACTGAGACCAATGGCAGATCACACAGAGGAGAAGCACAGCATTGTCCAGGGAAAAGTCTTGGTGGGAAGGTGGAAATGGCATCGGGGACATGCAGGTCCTTCTTTCCTACCCCATGGCTCACAGTTACCTTTGTGCTGGTCTCTGGCATTTGGGAGCAGCCATCCCTTGTTGGGAAGAGGGGCAGCAGCCACCATCCCGGTGTCTGGGATGGGAAAGCAACTCCCACCATGCCCTGGCAAAGCAAATGGGCTCACACCAATGCCAGATAGGCAGCCTGGCCCCATCCTTCTGCGTCACTGGAACACAGAGGGAAAACAAAAAAAATACCACCAAGTCAAATAGCATCACTGCCCAGGGCACACTGTCTTCCCCCAGCCTCATCTTTTTCTTTCCCCTTCTACCATTGTTGCTGCGCTTATGCAAATGATCAGCAAGCAAGAGGATGGGATGGATGTCCTCTGTCCATCAGTTTAGCCCAGTATTTATTTTCCTTTCAACCCTAAATCCTTCCCCTAGTTTTACCATTGCCAACCTCAGATGTTCCCTGCCTTGTCCCTAGCTTTTGCTGATTCACATTGGCCTGGGCAGATGTTTGCTGATGTGGCGAAGGGGAGTGAGACAGAACCCCAGCTGCTCTATACTCTTCCTCCTGTGGTGTTTATGCTCTGGAGTTATTTTTACCAGGAAATCCAGCTGTGGTCAGCCCCTTCCTGGCAGCTGCCCAGCCCTAAAGATGAGGAACACCAACAACCTGCAGCTCCACCACCACAAGTGTGCTGTGCTGACCTCCTTGCTGAGTACCCCTCCTGCCCCCAGCTTCTCCCTGCCCCCAGCATCCCCCC
>JANIJG010006274.1:0-37557 GCA_024611175.1 Megaceryle torquata
TTCCTCCTTATTTCTAATCTAAATCCACTCCTTTCTAATTAAAAAACATTACCCCTCATCCTTTCACTACAGGCCTTTGTAAATGGGGCCCCTCCAGTCTTTTTATAAGCTCCCTGAGTCTGTTGTCTTCCAATTGGCTTTCAAGGAAACAATTTTTGCTACTATACATGCCGTTATAGGAGCTCCTACAGCTCTGAATAAACTGTAGCAGATATTGCAAAGCAATGTGACTACTTCTGAACTAGGGTCCTCTGTTAAAGCTCTGAATTCCATTGTACTGCTTTATCACAGTTAGTCACCTGTCAGAGGACAAGTGGCTTCTGTGAAGATGTTTTAACCATTGGACACAACTATTCAACAGCTTGGACCTTTTTTTTTTGTTTGGGCTTTTTACCTTTCCTGATAGCAAGTAATTGTGGGTTTGCTTTTGTTTTTCAGAAATCTTCTCTTGTAGATATTCCAGTGCTGCAGTTCAGTTATGCTTTCATACAAAGGTAATTCAGTCATTATAGAAGATAATTTTCTGTTAGGATAACAGCTAGCATCACTATTTCTACTTTACTTTGATCTTCATGTCACAATGTCACAACACCTTTAGGCAGGAAATGGCTATTGCCACTTCATTGTTAATTAACATAGAGACAAAACAACTGGGCTATGACATTAAGTTCCATTGATCTCTTGATAGTGCCAGTCTGAAAGCTTCATTTCATACTAATAGAGCAACATACTTCAGTCATCTCATTAGCAAGATGCTTGTATAATATCTTATGATCTTTTTCTTTACCTCTTCAGTGTTGACAGATGAATGGATAGAGAACTTCTAAAGTCAATCAAACTGACATAGCTGCAGTTAGTGCTGGACGTGTAGTGGGTCAGGCTGTTGTTTAGAAACATTTTACTTTGATCAAAACTCTTCTTCACATGCTTGGCTTTTCTTGTACAGAAGCCTTAGAATATACCAGACTGTATGCAATAAGGAATGGAGATAAAGTAAGCTGGCATGCAGTGGAGTCATCAGCTAAATTTATTCCTTTTCCCCTGATGACCCATCCCTCTTATAGTGCTGGCTGGCACACTGCATGTAGCTATTACTGATGTATGTATGTTGCCTGTGCTGCTGGATATTTATACCATGTTGTTGGATCAGTTAGGAAGGAGTGGGATTTAAAGGACTGATCTCGATAGAAACCTTTAGGCTACCAAGTTACCCATGTATTGTTGTTTTTTATTTCCTTAACTCTAACTTCAGATTTGTGTGTGTTTTTGTGTTGTGTTTTTTGGCAGACTACCTGCCTCAGCCTTGCAGGAGAACTTCCAGTCCTTGTTAGGACTTCTAAAAGAGTCTGTGCAGTTGAACTTGGCTCCTCCTGGATACTTTATTCTTCTCAGGTACTGGATAAGAGAGAAGAATGTTTACAGATGCATTGAGTAGACCTGCCCAATTACTAACTCAGAGTGAATTATTTTCCCACAGTACTCTGAATGACTTTGTGACTAGGACACCCACTCTAGAAAACAAAAAAGACCAAAAAGACTTGCAGGTACAGTGTATGCATGTTTTGGCTTATAAATCTGTCACTGTATATCTAAGTAAAAGTGGAGATGACTTGATCTGTACTTTGAATCCACCTGTGCTTTTAGAAAGTGGAATGTGTATCCACGTGTTTTAGCTTAGGCCTGGTTAATAGAGGAGACTCAAATATGAGAGACATGCATCAAATATGATGCATGGAATGTCTCTAACAAAATTTTGTGAGGGGAAAAAAAAAAACAAACAAAACAAAACAAAACAAAAACCACCATGAAATTGCAGTGGTAACTATGGACTTTTCAAAGTCTTCCCTGGGTAATTTTATGATTTTTCTGAGAATTTACATTATAGCACAAGTGTGATGTCATGAGTTCATGTCATATGTGTAAGTATTGAAATCTCAAAACTATCTAGGTAAATCAGTAGCATAATTATCTGTGAGGCTCATAGCTGTGTTTGGCAATGCAAATGGCTGTCAGCTCATCTTTTATTTAAAGAAGGAGCGGAGTAGAGCAGGATTCTCTTCCTATGCTGACTGCGATTTCACCAGAACAGTTTAAGCCCTACCTGTGTAGGTGCAGTTTTGGCTCTGAGACAAAGTAATGCTATGGGATGAGGTCAGACAACATCAGGGTTGTAGTACTTTTGTGCCAACAGAGAAATTTAAGTCTCCACTTCTGCTTCAGACACTTGCCAGCAAAATGATGATGATGATAACAAAAAGACAGTTTTGTCATCTTACTATCATACAGCCTCTTAACAAGTGACCTCTGTTTTGCTTTGGACACTTGGGATTTGGTTTCATTAGAGTGACCAGCTTTTTCTTTCACTGGGAATTAAATATGCTAAAGTGTCAGTGTGCACGTGGTTTGATGCTATGTCTTGCTTAACCCCAATGGAAAGACTGAAATACAAACAGATTGCCATAAAATGAAAACCCTGCCTCACTTAATGTTCTCCAAATACAAAAGGAATAAAAAGGAGTGGTGTTCAAGACAATAAAGGCGTTGGTGTGCCATTTCTGAGGGGCTGAACAATTCAGATCACATCTTTGATAGATGACAGCTCATGTGTAGTATGTGGCAGGACTGATGCCAAATTGATACTATATTAATGGTAATGGCTTGCATGAAAAATCATGACTAAAACGTCCATGATAAGATAACTTCAAGTTTTTCCTGCTTCTCATTTTCTTGCCTTTTCTTATTTGATAAGTGAGGAGTAGTAACTTGTCTTGAGAGCACACATAGCTAAACCAGAGAAGCATTTGTTCTTAAGAGATTCAGGTGCCTACTTCTGATCCTCCTGGCATGTTCCATTATATGGACACTAAAGGATTTTGTTGGATTGACCAAGTGATGAAGCTTTCATCTGATGCCACATCATCTGGTTGTTTTATAGGAGGTGACACAAAAAATCCTGGAGGCTGTAGGGACTGTTGCTGGTTCATCTCTGGAACAGACTAGCTGGCTGAGCCGGAACTTAGAAGTGAAAGCTCAGCCTCAGATTTTACCAGATGACTTCAACATTGAAGATGTGAATGGTAATGTTATTTTGTCTGACTTCCTGCTGCTTCCTCTTTTCTGCTTAAGCCAGGGAAGAGTACAAGGTGTTTGATAGTGAGTAGATTGCATAAGATGGGAGTAATACAGACAAAAATAAAACAAACAAAAAAATTCATTATGCTCCAATAACAATGTCAGCTTAAGCAAGTTTAGTAAATATTTGCAGATTGCATATAGTACAGAGTAAAATCTATCGCAGGTGCATGCAATAAATGTGGCAGAACAGCATGGGGCATGAGGGACCGCATTGTGGCAACATGCCCAGAAGCGTTCCACTGTGGTACCAATATGCAAATAACAGTTCTCTTGGGGAAGAAAACTAGGAAAAAGCAAAATTTAAACATGTCCGAAGGGAAAACAAAATTATTTTTCTTCTTTTAGATACATCAGTGGCACCATCTTCAATGGTTTCTGCCTCTGCTCCTTCAATATACAGTGTCCAAGCTCTTTCTCTCCTTGCAGAAGTAAGTAGGAATGTTGTATAGTTGCTGCTCTCATCTGTGGAGTGGTTGTTTTATTAATATTAATGGGCAGAGGAATGCATTAGGTTTTCCTGGTAGATTAAATAGGAGCTTAAATCTTTATTGAGACATCCCATGTTCACAGACATTCTAGCCTGAAATATGGCATGCTTTCCACTTGTGTCAGAAATACCAACTAGAGGTTTAAAGAGATGTTCTTTTCATTTTTAAGGTTCTTGCTTCTCTTTTGGACATGGTTTACCGGAGCGATGAGAAGGAGAAAGCTGTGCCATTGATTTCACGTTTGCTTTATTATGTATTTCCTTATCTACGCAACCACAGGTGACTTCTCTCTCTGCTCATGTGATTTTTCTTAAGTCTGACTTCTTTTTTTTTCTTTTTTTTTTCTTTTTTTTTCTTTTTTTTTCTTTTTTTTTCTTTTTTTTTTTTTTTACCACTCTGTAAGACTTTTGCTTTTTCTTCTGTTTCCATTCTAATAAGGTATGAGCTGTATTTTCCCTAGGAGCTAAAACCTTTTGTTGTTTGAATTTTGTGACAGCTGTCTCTGTTTAGCTGTAGGTATTCTTCCCATCTGCGTTTTTAGCCTTTACTCAAAGCTCCCCTTATGGAGAGAGGCTGTAGGATGGGGCAGCAGGGCTCTAGGCAAGTCACGGGATCCATCATGAAGTAGCAAGAGATACTGTTGTATCTCCCTATACTCTGCCTAGTTTTTCAGCTAAAATCATAGGTGTGGGAGAGATGGATGATGCCCTTTGTCAGCTCAGCTGTATAACCCTTTTCCCACAGGAAAAGGAGGAGGAAGAGGAGAACACGTCCTTGCTGTGGGGGTTTCCCTTCCCTCTTCCAGGGCCATATCAGTTGTTCCTGGTTTCTTAGCCTTCCTCGTGCACTTCTCTCCACCCTAGTCTCTGTGCTATTCACAGATATCTTAGAAAGCAAATCCTCCTTTTTCTAGCAGCTCTCTGCCAAGTTGCAGGAAACAACCCTCCTCTTCTCTTCCCTCAATGCCAGTTCATTTTCCTGAGTTGCAGCTGCTGTAGCTGTTATCAAGCTTTCCTTCCTCCTGGCTGCTACCTTTTGGCTAGTATGTTTTTTTGAGCAGACCAATTTATACTAAGGTGTGGGAGAGCATCAGCCACAGCTCAAGGGAGACAGGGGTTGAGGGGTGACAGTCAAAACTTCTAGCCAGTATAGAGTCAAAAGCAAAAAAAGGTATAGAGGTTCAGGGAAGATACCACCAGGCATGCCTAAAAGGGAAGATGGGTTGAGTGTCACTGGAAAGTGAGCATTAAAGCCAGTAAGCATGAGAGTGCGGCAGGGTTTGAAGACATTTCCATGCTCTTTCTCAAGGGGGATGGATTAAAAATGATAGAAAGAAATTTTGTGAAATTGTTTTCTAATCATTATATTTGTGCATTTTCCATTGTATATAATACAGTGTTTTCTGCCTACTTCCCCCCAGTCATATTCTTGATGTACAGACCATATGTCACTTTTGTTGATTGGGGCATATGCCATCATACACGTGCAGCCACTGCCCTCGCTATTTGCAGCAGATAAGGAAAACGCTGCACACAATTAAACTTTTCCTGGGAACACTGGCATCGTGCTGCTGTTCTTGGCCTTCTGTGAGCCAGTGGCTGCAGGCCAAACTCTTATTCCATCTCTGACCCACATGTGGAAACGGCATAGTTAAAATTGCCATGGACAGCACTGATGTGAGGATATCCTTGTGAAGTGGTGCAGGGGATAAATAATGACTTCTGCAATACAAATAGAGATCTGAACACTGGCATTATTTTTTTTTCTCACAGTGAAGATACCACTGTCCCTCTTGATCTGATGGTTCAAAAGACACAAGCTTCAGAGTCCTAATGAGGCTGCTGAGATGCCTACAGGTGTCCAGTGTCAACATGGCGAGACCTGCAGTCCTTGTGATCTGTGTAGCCATAACCATAGTGAGATGATCACTGCTTAAGAGTGTGGAGCCACCATAAGGCCCACAGATGTGCTGGTTGTTTTTCATGTTACTTACATGTGCTGCTCAGAGTTGGACTGTAATCTCCAAGACTGTCTTCATGCCTCTGTCCTCCCCAGCTTGGCAGGAGTTTGGATGCAGGGCTCCACAAAAAAGCAGCAGCCTCCCCCTTGGAAACACAGGGGCTATTGAAGCCTTCTGTGAATGTGTGGTGCCACCTCACAACAGACCTTGACAGCATCCCTTCTCAACCAAAAGTCACATTCCTTCCAGTTTGAGCACCACCTCACCAACCTGAAGCCTTTGTTCAGCCATGGGCAAAGCAGTTACCATAGCAAGCATTTGCAGCAGGACATTGTTTGGCATTTTTGTCTTCACTGAAAGAGGACAAGCATCAGCTTATGCAGGGTACCTTCACCTTGCTCCTACCAGTTTCAACTTGAGCCCCATGCTCCTTCCCTAATGTGCTTTGCAGAGCATGGTGTCCAAATTTGCAGTGGGGTGGTGCTTAGAGCAGCACAAGTTGAAAAAGGCTTAGATGACATGAAAACTGATGTGTGTTATCTGGGTGACAGATGAAGTCTAGTGTGGTACCTTCTAAAAGGGCATGATGACAAGGAGTCAAAGCTTATTGGAAACTTTATTTGGGGGGAGTTCTGAACCACATCTGTAGTGGAGACAGGCAGTAGTGTACTGTGGTATGTCTCATCTGAAAACATCTCCCCAGACTAGGAACACTGGAAATGTGAGGAACTTCTGCATAAACTTTTTTGATCTACTGATTATCCTGTCGTTCCTAGTTATGAGCTAATGTAGACATAGCCTGTTACTGAGAGAATTTTGAATTTATTTTCTGATTGCATAAACTTAACTTTAAAAAAACAAACAAACTGTATTTATCATTGTTGTTCTCTTCCCTCAGTGCCTACAACATTCCTAGTTTTCGTGCTGGTGCTCAGTTGCTCAGCTCATTGAGTGGATACGCCTATACCAAGCGTGCCTGGAAAAAAGAAGTTGTTGAATTGTACATGGATCCAGCTTTTTTCCAGATGGACACTTCATGTACTCAGTAAGACATGAGATTGTAGCACTTCAAGATTCTGTTCTGAATTTGCAAAGAAAGGCTTTAAAGGAGAATGGTGAATAATGGAAAGTAAATTCTATTTAGTACTTTCCTACAGAATGTAATGTTAAAAATGGGTCTCAACAACTAATTGTACTACATGCATTATAAGCATTGAAGTTTTCATTACACTGCAGGAGAATAAATTTGTCTTATGTTTGATACTCCCCTTAGTGATTAGAGAACTGCATCCAGTAGAGCTGGAGGACTTAGAATGCAGTTTGTGTTAAACAAAATATGAGTCTGCATATTGAATGCTGTTTGGAAACCGTTTCCTTATATGAAATGTTTGAACAAAATCTTTTCTGAATTAAATCCATACCAGCTCTTTCTTGGTTATCTAATTCCTTCTATATTCTTACTCAGTTGGAGATCCATTATTGATCATCTTCTAACACATGAGAAAACTATGTTTAAAGATTTGATGAGTAAGTATCATCTACTGCTAACTTATTTCTACATTAATTTGAAATGTATTTGCATTTGAGCTATTGGGTACATTTTTCATATACTAATGTATCACTAAAATGCAGACAATGCATCTGCATAATTGAGTATGTTGCCAACTTTATTCACAGCTAAAAGCTGTGCTAAGATAATTCTATCTCAAACACCCCATAAGAGTTTTTGGTCTAGAAATGTTCATGTTGGACTCCGCCATTCACATTTTGCCATAATTTTAAGTGGCTGAATTGTGATCTTCTGCAGCTGTTCCCTGTTAGAAAACAAGGAGACTTACTTTGCCTGTATGCTGGCATAGAGCTGTAGGAAAGTGGCACACCAGTACAGCAAACCTTTGAGCAATGTGCTTTGATCTTTAATTCAGACCTGAGGCAAGTGTAGAAGAAAGTGGGGGAAGGAGTGGGATACAACTCCTTAAATTTGCATGGAGCTTCAGAAGAAAAAGCAGCTTTCAGGGTTTTTTTTTTTCAGGTCTTCTTTTAAAAGAATATTTGAAGGGTTAAGGTATGAGACTAAGTCATAATGGACTGGGTTTTTAGCAATAAGTATTATTAAACATTTTTTTTTCTCAGTCTTAATCTGAGATCACTTATCTGTGGTTTTAGGAGACTGAAAAGAGGGGAAGATTGATACACATAAGGGCAGAGACAGGGGTTTAAAATACTGGGCAGCCTCATTGGAGCTGTAATTCTTGTTTCATACCATTTTCCTGCAGGCATGAGCAGGTCTCAGTCAATGTTTATGTATTATTCCAATTGGTAGAGAATTTTTATTTTTAAATTATTTCAGGACATAGCAATTATTTTCAGACAGAAACCCATGAAGTCATTATGTGGTAGATAATTCTTATCTCTTACAGATATGCAGAGCAGCACCTTAAAACTGTACCCAAGTTTTGAGCAAAAAGCAATGCTGTTAAAGCGGCAAGCATTCGCTGTCTTTAGTGGAGAGATTGATCAGTATCATCTCTATCTTCCCTTAATACAAGGTAAGGTTTGTACTTTCACTTGACTGGTTTTTTTCAGCTGTAAAGGACATGTAAATTGTGTAAGAGAGGAATGCCACCTATTTTCCAACATGTAATTCCATTTTTAAAAAGTTTTTAACAGAATTTATTATGCTGTGAATCCCTGAATTCTAACAAATAAATAACCTCATTAAGAGGGAGACAGGAATCTGGGTTCCAAAGCTTTTTGGTCTGGAAATGTAAGTGAAAATGTGATTATTTTGTGGCAATCTTCCAGCCACTCTCAGGCTGATGTTGTTCTTAAATGTTAGTTTTGACTAAATTTTGTCAAATACAAACCCACCATGTCTCCAGACTTTTTCTGAATCACGGTTTTGTTAATAGAGTGCAGTGGACTCAACCCAAGCTGATGATAAAACACAAATTTTTTTCTGCCATGTTCTCATTTTTTTTAAATTTTTTTATTTCCCCAAACAACACATATTCAGGAAAATACTCCTCTTTATTTGGTTGGGTTTTTGACTTTTTTCTTTTATGTTCATTTCAGAACGACTGACTGAGAACCTCCGTGTTGGGCAGACTTCTATAGTTGCTGCACAGATGTTTCTCTTCTTCAGAGTTCTTTTGTTAAGGATTTCTCCGCAACATCTAACCTCATTGTGGCCAATTATGGTAACTGAATTGGTAAGGAATGAGTAGTCATTTGAAACTAATTAGTGTGGGTTTTTTCCCCATTTCACATCCTCCCAAATACATGCCCTGTTTGAAAAAGGAATTTTTTTCATACTTCTACGTCAGTCTGGTAACTTGGGAAAAGAATTAACATAGTTATTAGGAAATAAATTTTGATTAATTTTTGTTGTTGTTACTACTGTAATTTCTTTCATGATTTGTTAATTTGTTGTAAGTCAAACTAAGAGTCTGTGGTTCCTTCTACTATGTGAAGCATATCTTCTTTGTGATTGAGTTTTATAAACGTTTCAGCATCACTATAAATAATTTATCTCTTTAAAGATTCAGACATTTCTACAGCTGGAAGAAGATTTAACTGAGGAAGATGAACCAGCAAAGTAAGAATTACCATTTGCCTGATAAAGAACTTGTGAAAGCTAGAAACGATTGTGCTTGTTCTGTATCTACAAATTTATTTATTCATTTAATTCTCTGGGATAGGGAGGAGACAACAGGATTTTTTTGTTATTGCACTTGTGTATTTCTGGTATGGATGAATCATAGTTTAGGATTTTTTTTCAGCAGCTAAAATAGTGGTATGTTCAAAGAATATAAGTATCACTTATTAGTTGCATACAAAAACAGAATTGATGCTAAGCCAGCATTTGAACATTTTAACATACTGCCATTTTATTCTGAATAATTTAGATTACTTTTTCTTCTAACAGCCTTTTGTATTAATCATAGTTCTCATACAGAATGAGTAGTTTTTCTTGTGCACGGGTGCAAGTGCTTATTTATATAAATGTGTATATTTTTCTTTTCCTAAATTAAAACCATTTAGTGAATGTATGTTTTAATGGTACACTTCTTAATTGTAACTAACACAGGAGCAACAGCAAAATAAGCAAACAGAAAGCCTCAGGTGATGGCAATGGATCTGACATACAGCAGAATGAGCTGTCCTTGTACTTATCAGCTTGTAAGTTTTTGGACACAGCACTTTCATTTCCACCTGACAGGATGCAGTTGTTTCAAATGTAAGTCCTCTAATTACTTACGTGCTCACCAGGTTGTTGCCATTCTTATCCTTTTAAAGTAATTCTAGATTTTTCTTCTAGACTTAGTTTTGCCATCAGTTCATTTTACAAAGGCAGATGTTGATATTCAGACAAATGTTAATTCAGGGTATTTTGGAAAAACAGTTTGGTCTTGTCAGTGCAGGAGGATTTCACCACCCTTATTAGGAGGTTCTCTAACTTGCAAAAATTGGGGAAGAGAAAGATGGAAACTATTCTTTGTTTTCCCTTTGCAAACACTTGGGACTTTTTAAAATTTTTTTTCAGCCAGTTGTTTAATACTGACATGATAGTAAAAGTCCTGGTTCATTCTAATAGCATAAAATTATAATTAATTCTAGTTAAGCTATAATTTTATAGCATAAAATAAAACTCTTCTTATCAAGGAATTTATTTGTTTCAGGTACAAGTGGGCATTTGTCCCAGAGGTGGACACAGAGTCATCTACTGTGACCTCACTTCTGATAGAAAATCATCAGGAATGCAGACCACACATTATAAGAATCATGGATCTGCTGAAGATGAAATATGGGGTAAAGAAAAAGTACTTAGCTTGAATCTTTCTTTTTTTTTTTTTTTTTTTTTTATCCATTAACTTACTTTTGTAAACAAGTGACAAGATTTAAAGTTAGGCAAGAGTTGTTTTGCTATTGTAGTTAAATTAATGAGGCTTTTTAAAATTGTCTATCTGTTTTTACATATGTATCTTAGAATCATAGAATCATGGATTCATTAAGGTTGAAAAAGACCTCTAAGATCCAAGTCCAACTATCAGCCTACCAGTATCATGAACACTAAACCATGTCCTAAAGTGCCATGTCTAGATGTATTTTGAACACCTCCAAGGATGATGACTCCACCACTTCCCTGGGTAGCCTGTTCCAGTGCCTCACCACTCTTTCAGTATAGAAATTTTTCCTAATATCCAATCTAAACCTCCTCTGGTGCAACTTGTGGTCATTTTCTCTTGTCCTGTTGTTAGTTACTAGGGAGAAGAGGCAAAGAGCAGCCTTTTTACAACTTCCATTCAGGTAGTTGCAAGAGAGAAGTAAGGTCTCCCCTCAGCCTCCTCTTCTTCAGACTAAACAATGCCAGTTCCTTCAGCCAATCCTCATAAGACATTTTCTTCAGACACCTCATCAGCTTTGTTGCCCTTCTCTGGACCTACTCCAGCAACTCAATGACTTTCTTTTACTGTGGTGCCCAAAACTGAACACAGTACTCCAGGTGTGGCCTCACCAGTGCTGAGTACAGGGACACAACCACTTCTTTCCTCCTCCTGGCAACAGCATTTCTGATATAGGCTAGGATGCCATTGGCCTTCTTGGCGACCTGGGCACACTCCTGGCTCATGTTCAGCTATCTGTCCACCAGCACCCCCAGACCCTTTTCTGACAGGCAGCTTTCCAGTCACTCCTCCCCAAGCCTGTAGCATTTTGACATCTTGAAGATGTCAAATTGCTTTTGAATGTGAGGGAACAATAGGCAGTTTTCCTATTGTTTCCTTGAATTTTCCACAACCACCCAGTGAAAACAATTTGTCTCAGATGGGACTGGTATTTATAAAAAAAGAGTATGTTGTATTTTGTCAAAAAGTTTACTGTAAGAGCATTTTTAATTATCATTAAGGTTTCATATTAATTCCTCCAGAAAAGGAAATACAGACATTAGTATCTCTCAGAGGTATCTCTATTATGTTGTAGCCAATTCTGAAGGCTAGATCAAATTTGCATTCTTCTGAACTTGTAAGAATTTATTTAATGGAACCTCGAATCCAAATATATGGTATACTGTTGGTGTACAATTTATATTGTGATACAGCTGTAGGCTGTGGATCCCTTAGTAGGGAAAGAATTGTATAGTACAGGGTTCAGACAAGCCCTGACAACACTGTGTCTTAATGCAAAACCCTTAGTAAATGTGTTTGTTTGCTTACAGGAAACAAACAACATTGAGGGATTTTCCAAGAAGCACAAATTTCCTCTTTTGAACTTACGCTCTGTGTCTAGCATCATCCAGCTTATGCCCTTCTTCAAGACTCTGTGTTGCGCCTTTACAACAAATGGGAGTGAGCCCCAGAATTCACATATTTCTGCATCTCTCTCTATGGACTATGTTGGCAGTAATGGCATAAAGGTCTTACAACAGCTTGAAGAGAGTGTTGAATCTGACTTCCTTGAAAACATGGAAAGTTAAGCCACATGTTGGAGACTTGGCTATCCTTGTGAATAAATAGCAAAAGAAGGGAAAAGCTTCACTGCAGTTCTTTTCTTCTTTTTTCCCCAGTTTTGAAAATACGATTTAGGGTTTTTTTCCTCCTGTTGTGGAGTGCTCTTCACTAATCCAGGCTTCTGAGTTGGTGTTAAAAAGCAGGATTCTTCAGTTCCTGGGGGTTGGGGGGGAGGTGAGTGGTAATTTATTATAATTACTGTATTCTTTTACTTGTTTTTAATGTGAAGGATTAAAGAGATTTTTGTAAATAAATAATATTTTTGAATTGGTGAAAGTAGCAACTGTACCATTTATCCAGTAAATTCTCAAGTAAGTATTTTAAACTGCTCTTGGAACTGCGTTCTGAAAGTAGATTTAAGAAAAAGCTAATATTGCATGTCAGTGTACAACCAGTTTGCAGATAAGCCATTTCCTGAGGTTAAAGCCTGCTTCTACTTTTCCTTTCTTTAATTTGTTCTAAAACTTATCAACTTCTAAACAAATCACCTACATTTCAAACAGATGTATTTTTTAAGTCTTAGCATTATACAAATAACTGCAGGCTTGCCATGTTTGTAATTTCAATTCTGTACTATAATAGCGCTCTTCGGGATTAGTGATTCCTAAATAAAAGACAAACCTATACAGTAACATTTTGTAACTTATATTACTTGAGGGGGGTTATTTTAATTAATTGACTAAAAATATTCTAATTTATTTTTTTTATTAAAAACCTTTGTTCTTCCAGTGACTAAGGTCAATTTGCAAGTAAAAGCGAATGTAACTGAATGAAGATAATTCTGTAAAAATACAAGTTGCTGTATACTAACAGCCTGGATAGGAAACCGCCGTCGCAGCTTGGTTGGGGATGTGAGCTTGTGTCTTCGTGCCTATCCCCACCATGCTGCGCTGGACGTTTCCCGACCGACGGCAGGCTGCGGTAGCATCCGTATCTCTATTGCAAGTATGGCACCAAACAGTTTTGGAGCAGGTCCGTCTCATATGCCGTGTTTCACCGCACCGGAAGCAAGCACCGACTGGCACTTTCTTTCCCTGCGGGGGCCTCTGTGGCTTACTTTTTACCCCCGGAGAGGGCTGCCGCTATTGTGTGTCCTTGTTCCTTCAGGGTACTTTGCATGGCTGCTGTAAAGGCGGCTGTTTGGTTCTTTTGTTCAGCTTTTGTGGCTCGTATCCGCATTTTGTCTACTGGGCTTCCCTGTGGCAGAGGAGCAAGGAGGGCTTGTGTCCAAGCATTTGCCCCCTCAAAGGCAAGGGTTTTAAACATGTGGTCATGCATTTCCGGTGGCAGGCTAGGATCATCTTTCAGTGCAGCTGACAACCTATCCACAAATTGTCCGTACGTTTCGGTTGCCCCTTGACTTACTGTTGTATATGGGGTGGGTTTTTTCTTATCTGGCACTGACAAAAACGCTCGATGGGCTAGTGACTGAGCCAGCTGATGCAGCCTGTGGATATTGTATCTGCACGTTAGCTGCTGCATAGGGGCCATGACCATAAACATGTCTCCCTGCACCCCATACAGGGGGTCTCCTACTGTCTGATGTTTATTTCTGTCTTGTGATGCGAGCCTTCCCCACTCGCACTCAAACAGCGGGTATTGCGAAGGTGTTAACAGTAATGTTGCAATGCTGGCACAATCAGCATAACAAAGAACATCAGCTGTACAAATGAACTGGATTATTTGTCATGCCGCTTCTGAGCGCAGGCCATGGATAGTAACAGTTTGTTTTGCCTGCTGCAAAATCTTCCACTCATGAGGCTCCCAATAGGCATTTCCAGTGCCCTGTATTACAGGACAGGCAATTGCGGCCTGCCAGTCGCCTTCAATTATGGCATCACGAACAGCTCCAGACCGTCTCTGCTGTATGGGGTCCTTTTGCGCAGGAACTGGTGTTGATGGTTAAATTAATAAAGGCTGGGGGGGGTGCAGAGGGGAGGACTGCTGGTGCTTGTGAAGAGGTTTCAGGGTAAGAGGGAGAAGACTGTATTGGTTCTGGGTGCTTTTCTAATTACTTTTGTCAAATGGCCAAGTCTTTTAATTGTGCCAGTACTTCCTGCATGCGCTTGTTGGTGTTTCTGGGTTCCAACCTTCCAATCTTTCCTTCAGCCTCTTCCTCTTCGCTCTCGCCGCCTGAGGGCAAGGATGAGCCAGGTACTGGTGGACAGGAGGTCCGTTGCTGAAATCCATCCTCTCCGGTCCTCTTTTCCTTCTGCCTTATAACTTCCTTGGGGCGGGCTCCATTCATCACTTCAACTCCAATGCCGCCCACCGCCCCTCTTTCATCATTGTCTGCGTCCCCGCCTCAGGAAAGAGATCCTGCAGCTACTTCCATGTTCTGCTCAGTCGAGCCTGGCGGGCTCAGCGGCACTTCCTCATTTCTTTTCACACAGTCCAGTATTTCCTTCACTGTGTAACTCCTGGTCCCGTGTCTCCCTTCATGGGCTGAGGGTGTCCCACCCCAAAAAATGTCGCTATCCAGGATGGTCGAGGGGTTTCCTTTTGTCCATTTGGCACACCTCACCCAAGTGCCTCTACTGCCGCAGCAGCCACTCTCCGCTCTGCTTGCATGGTTTGTAACATATTAATGACAGTCCGCCCCAGGCAGCCTAGCACCTTGGCCTCTTTTTCCTCCTTCCAGCACGGCTTGCCAGACCTGGTCACCCGCTTCGCGCCACTCGCACTAAACAATGAGGAGGGCTCTGGTATTTTTCCTTTCTTTCAAGCCCATTTCACTAGGGCTCTGATCTCTGCTTCCTTTCCTTTTTCACCTCTCTTAGAGAGGATACTTGTAAGCAAGCATGTTGCCACGTCCCATTCCATCGCAGTCTTGCCTCAGCAGGGGCTTGATTGGCCACTCAAGCTCCGGACTCTGGCCTTGCATTCACCTACCGGGTCTCTCCTGCCTCCAGCTTCCTGGCTCCCAAATCAGAGTCTTCGTCCGACGCACGGAGTCTTCCGTATTTAGGCTATCCCTGTTCAAGCGTTTTCCAAGGGTCCCTGTTCGGGCGCCAGGTGGGATTCCTGTGGGAATCCAGCCGAGTAACGACAATCACACCAATAAGGCTACATATCGTTCTCCTTTATTCTCTTATGTTGTTTGCTTATATAGTTTTTCTAAGCTGTTCATGTGTACATCAACTACTTTCATTGGATAGCGGTTACAAGCACACATACTAAGCTCTAAGCTAATTCGTTATATGCATTCAGGTGCGTGTTCTGTACACTCCTCTTTTTAGTTAATACATCCTGTTCATGTTCCGCTTTCTTGCTTGCTTAATGCTAGACTTCCTTCCTTTTTGCCCTTTAAGGTGACCTCAAGGACACTCGGGACTCATGCTAACTGAGCCAGGGTTGTCAAATCCTTCAAGGGCCTTGTTCAACAAGGAATTCCTCTACAACAGCCTACTTAAAATGATTTTTTTTTTTAATTTTTCTTTTAAAGAACACTTTTAATACAAAATGTATTTGGCTGTTCCCAGGTGTTAAGAGGTAGGGAGATCATCAGAGTGCCATGATTACAAGTGATGTTGAAGGTGCAGCTTATTTTGGAATTGCACTGCTACCATCACCCAGGACAGGGATTTGTTCTGCCACCGGACAGTGCAGCTGCATTAACACTTCTGTGGGCCAGTGGATAAGCACCATCATAGCAATATGAACAACAAAATGCTTAGTGGAATGATTTTCAAATGATGAGGTGGACTCCATTGAATCTTCATATTTAGTGGATTATCTAACAGAATCTGCAAAGCCGATTTGTCTGGACAAATGAGGACATTTATGTTATTTTTCATGGTGAAAAGCTTTGTCTTTGTTTTACTAATTAAAAAAAAAACATACAAAATGTATGGTTTAATATCACTAGGTTGTGAGGTCAGGGATTTTTTTTTTTTAAACTCACACAAACATGGAAGGCTACTTTGAAGTGTTTATCTACAGATATATGAATTTTTTATCTTTGGATTATAAACTAAAATAATGAAACTAAGCAATGTGCTTTACTATGATAATACTGTAATACTCTAAGATAATACTATAATAGTCTTATGCTAAACTTCTTTGCAGTTTTACAGTTAAGGAAAGTGACAGACTAAGTGTAATACTGTGTAGTGACTAAGAATGTGAATTATTTGTATCAATATAATTTATTAATGATGTGTAATGGTATTTCAATGAGTACAATTGACGAGTTATCCTCTGAAAGCATTAATTGAAAATTGAAACAGGATATTTTTTAAATGTTTGTGTTCATTACTTACATATCCTCAATAAGTTTTAACGAGAATATTCCTAATACTTAGGATGATTTGGTAATTTTACTTTCCGTTTTCTAGTGGTTGCATTCCATACTTAGGCATTTCCCTTAAAATGCTGAGACGACTTTTTGTCAACAAACCTTTTGTTTTGCATTCTCCTATAAGCTATAAACCTGTGTCTTCACATAGTTTCATTACTAACCAGATGTGGTGAAATAGTTACTTAGACAGAGGGGGGTTTGCCATCCTTCCCTGTGAAAGGGAACATCCCATTCTGGCTGGCTGTACTTCAGTACATCAGTTGGATCAGACATCAGTCACTGCCTCACCAGTTATGGTGGTGAACTTTAAAAACAGAATCTGTGGCTTAGTTCATATAATTCTCTGACTTCTAAGATGATCTAACCTTCTACAAGCGAGTACTACTTGCTTCTAAGTGCTGCCTTTCATATATACATTTACCTTTGTCTTGTGGTTCTGCAGACAGCTGCTTTAAATGGCCTTGGCTATTTGTGACCTGCAGAATCCTTTCACTGGAGCAGAATCTAATCCTTAAGAAGAAAAAGGTTTTTAAAATTTACTATATAAGCAGCTATTGTATCATTATAAATAGCATGTTAATAAGGAGGAAAGGGTTCTAACAAAAGAAGTCCTACTTGGTTGGTGGAGGTGCGCAGTTGCATAAGCCTAAAGGTATCTCTTGCAGTGTAAATTTATTAATTTTTATATGGGACTAACTGCAGTCATAGAATCATTAAGTTTGGAAATGACCTTCAACATCAAGTCCAATTGTCTACTAAGTATTATCAGGACCACTAACCCATGTCCTGAAGTGCCACATCTCAATGTTTTTAAACACCTCCAAGGATGGTCCTTTTACTTCTTGCTACTGCTGTTAAATCCTGATGAAGGGTTCTACTGCTCCAACCCTGTTACTGCTCAGGCAGAATAACTTAACTATACAGGAATCTGAAAAACTTCTGCCTAGAACTCAGTATCCAGAACAGGAGAGAAAATTCTTTTGCTTTGCTTTGTAGTTCTTCACTTGTTTTCAGAGTACCAAGCTTAGCTTTCTCTTTCAGATATTTCATCTTTGAGATGGTACAACTATGGTGCACAATACACAGAGGAAAACATATTTAAATATACATGAGGATTTAATTTTCCTGAAGGAAAAAAAAATAGGTGCAACTACGGTAACTACCAGAGAACAGCAGAACTTTAAATACAGATCATTATGTGAGGTTAAGTGTATTCAATACTATATTTGAATGCAATTCTTCTAATAATATTAAATGCTATTTTTAAATGCCTTTTCAAGTGCAATTCTGATTTTTTCAGACTACGTTCACTGCCCCCTCACCAACTTCAATTTTTATCTGATTCGGTAAAAGTTCTCGAATTCAATTGTAATGGATGAGGGCTCTGCAGGCTTCGGTTTGGATCCCAACAGCCGCGGTCGAGCGCCGGTGTGAGCTTCCCCCACACTTATCTAGGGAAAGGCTGCGCCACCGCCTCCCTGAGCCTCTCGTCACAAGCCCCTGCTGCTCCCGCCCTTACGTCCCTGAAAATCTTTCGCATCCCTGAAATTTCCACCCTGGGGGTCCCAGTCCTGCGGTTCTGGGACAAGTTTGCTGGGTTTGTGTGTCTGGAGGACGCGCGCGGAGCATATGGACGAAGCTGCTGTCGCGGCGTCGGGATCATTGATGGACCGACGGACACTTAACGCCCTTTACGGAGATTGCGCCTCGCCCCGGGGAAATGAGGGACTGCTGGTGCGTCATGGCTCCTCTGGGCGCCAGAGCTTTCCACGCTCCGGTCTCTACGTTTTTTCCTACGTTTTTTCCTACGTTCAAGACAAATGCCCTAAAAAGTACCGACTTTGCATGTAGAGGGGAGAAAGCTTCCGCACAGCTGCGCTTGAGCATCTAAGGCCAGAGGGGTTTGGTGTCAACGACTTTGCGAAAGCTGCTTCTCAGCCTGCGCGCCTTACGTAAAGCTGCGTGAGGCGCCGTGTACCTCGAAAGCTGCTCGTGTTTGATTGCGCGGTGCCGTGTTTACACCTGCTGTACGTCATGCCGGGAACCGCGGTGACATAGTAATTACAGCAAGTAATACTTAAAGCGCTAAGAGTCTCCTGAGCGCCCGCTTAAGGAGCACCAGAGATGGCCACCGAGCTCCGGAGGCGCGAGCGAAACTCCCCTTTTCCCAAATACACTCCCAAGGGCGGCTGCGCGGGAAGGGGCGCTTCCCGGGCGCCTCTCCCCGCCGGCGGCGGCGCTGGCTCGCCGGAAGACGGCGAAGAGGGGGGGGAGGCGGAAGCGAGAGCGCTTGGGCGCTCCCCACCCCGGCTCTCGCTGCGGCACAAAAGATGGCGGCGAAAACACAGGGCGGCATCCGCCTCAGCGCGGTAAGCAGCGCCGAGCCCCGCGAGGCGAGCGGGGCCTGGCCCGGGCGGGGCGGTGGGGGAAGGTCCCTGGGTCCCTGAGAGGGCGGTTTCTCTTTCCCCCCTCAGCGGCCACTGCTGCGGGGGTCAGCGCTGTCTGGCAGCCGTGGGGAGCGGGGTTGCCTGTGCAAGGCCCGCGGCGGCTGAGGGGCGGGCTGGGTGCCTTGGGGAGGAGGGAGCTGCCGTGGCTCTGCAGCCGCTCGGCTCGCTCGGCTCCTTGCTTCCTCTGGGTGAAAGGGGTGAGCAAAATCTGCCTGGGTTGGGGGCCACTCTGCGAGGATAGAAAGTTGCCAACCAAGTGTTCTGAAGGGCGGGCTCCGGAGCCCTTCACCTAAAATAAACCAGCAACCCCTTCTCGCCTCAGACTTTACTCGTCCTGCGCTGTCCCCGGTAGTGTCCTTAACCCAGCACCCGGCGCTCTGCGTCGTGGTCGCTTTACTAACGAGCAAAGAGGGGCGGGTATTAGCGGATGCTGGCTGTGCTGGGCGAGCCCCCCTGCTGGCGGCGGAGCCCCCGAGGATCGCGGTCACCAGCTCCTGGGCGGGGTATGTGGCAGGCCGTGGGGGCTCTGTCATCGCTCTTGGCGAGAAGTCGGCTAGATTAGCTTAGGTTGTGCGGGAGGGGAAGTTGCTGTCTGTGACTGGGTTGTTGTGTTGGTTATTGGGGGGCGGGGGGGGCTTCACAGTCTCTTGTAGTCATGTAATTAGTTGTGAAAATAGTGACCTCTAATCGGAGTCTCGTAACTTAAAGTCTTAACTACTTTTTTGAGAGGCCTAATTACATTTTTAGCGAGGGCGATGAATGGGAATGCAGTTAAATCCCATACAGTATTGTGCTTTTCAGTCAGCGTTGCTCCTTGCTTTTTGTGGCAACTGCTCATTTCCTTGCAACTTTTAATGCGAATGAAGTTAAAGCTACTTTTGCAGTTGTTTGAGATGTCATTCACACAAAACCAATAATTTTTTTAAGCCTTTATGACCTCAGCTATCTATGCTAATAAGTCACACTTGTAATTACAAGCTTTTCGTTCATATCTTTACTTAAAGAATAGTGGAAAGAACCTGGATCATTATAGTTAGTAACTTATCAAACATTTGAGTGAAAAACGTATGCTAGTTATTTTTAGCACTGCTTAAATTACCTTAATATAAATTGCTGTGATTGTAGAGGTTAGCTATCAATGACATCTAGTTCAGGTTCAAGAATTACACTTTCATTTCAGGTCTTTGATTCTTGTAAGTGTTTGAAATGCACAGTTTGACTCATACATTTTTTTTTTTTTACATAAGTGCTCTCCTTCTTTAGATAATACAATATATATTAAAAAAACCAAACAAACAAAAAAAAAAAAAAAGGAGGGAGTTCTGCGTTGTTTTTAATGCATTGTTAGTCTTCTGGAGGGGTTAATCAGTGTTAATTATCAGCCTTTCAAAAAAAAAAAAATTTGCATATCACAAGTCAGACTGCAGGCTTTAAAATTGTTCTCAAGTTGAAATCACTCTGGCAAGCTGAACTCTTACTGATACGGGTGAAAAACCTAAGCTCTAATGTTGGCGAAATTACTAACTTTCAGAATTATTTTTAGGATGTAGTTTGGTTTTCTTTGTCAGTAATGATAACTAAAA
The DNA here is from genome assembly GCA_024611175.1 of Megaceryle torquata. NCBI lineage: Eukaryota > Metazoa > Chordata > Aves > Coraciiformes > Cerylidae > Megaceryle > Megaceryle torquata. The sequence goes on from JANIJG010006274.1 coordinate 20,423, forward strand.
ATTTACATTCAGTCTGTTTCCAGTGAAAGGTGTGATTTTCGTAGGTTTTTGCTAAAGGAGTGAGGCAGCTGATAGAGGCTTTTTTTTTTTTAATAGGTTGTGCTCTGCAGTGTAAAAGGCTCTATTTTCTAGAGAACAATAGAGAACCAATGGTCAGGCTCTTCTGCTAGCAGCTGTTCTTTGGAAATATGTTGAGTATATTAATCAAAATATTTTCATCAGTTTCAGAAGCATGTATAAACAACACCGGCAGTGTGAGCAGGCTTGGTAACTCATTCCCACACTGGCATTTCTCTCCTTTTACTCTGGTAAAATTTTGCTCAGTTGCATGATGAGACAAATCAGGGAAATGATCCACGTTAAAAATAAGATTTTAACAATGTTTTTCAATTTGAATCAGCTTCCTGATGTGCTTGATTACACAGTCCTGTAACTGGACTAGCACAGCTTGGAGGGAGAGGAGGAAAATGGCAGTGGGGTTGCTCCCTAAGAAGTTGTAAAATACATTTGTAAGATAAGACATTGTTCAGTGGTAATCCAATTTGTGCGTGCCTTATGTTCTGTAAGGGATGGAAATGTTCTGTTTTTTCAGAAAACTAAAATTCCCAAAGCTGTCTGCCATTTTTGAGAGATAAGCTGCATTATTCTTAATTATTTGCTGATCATAATTGTAGAAGATGCTTCCCTTAGTGTAGACTTTTTATACTATGCAGTATATATGCAGTTTGAAGGAGGGGGTGGTTTAGTTGTGGTTTAGTTGTATCTCCAAAAAAAAAAAAAAAAAGTTTGACTGCACTTGGTCTCAGGAGAAAAAATGAAACCTAAACCTACTTAGTAACAAAATATATTAAGCCTAGTGAGCAAAGTAACTGGATTGTCTCAGCTACAGTCATATTAACATAGCTAAAAGTGAGTTTTCACCTGGGGACTAACTCTTTCTTACAGTACTTATTGAACTTCAATTATTCAGGAGCTAATTAAAGTGGTGCTTTGATGAAATGAAGTATAAGGGAACAAAATGGGTTTAAATATTTCCTGATGGATTAATGAGGAAATGATGAGTCATTGCTGCCAGCTTGGTATGCTCTGAAGCAAGTTACAAATGTAGTGTCCTTAACCCACTATTCTCCCTTTTTTTTTTTTTTTTTTTTTTTTTTTTTCTCAATCTGATCTGGCCATGTGCCCTTGTTTGCATGCCTTACGTGAGCAAATGGTGCTGTCTGTTCTGAGGTGGACTTTCCTGTGAACCACTCTGTGGGTTACTTTCTTGCCTTTTGCTGAAGGGGAAATACTAGAGTCAAGAAATAATTTGTTACAGTTCCCATGTTCCAACCCATATCTTCTTGTTTCATATACTTGTTCAGAAGTTCCCCATTCTAAGTACCACCTTCCAGCCTTTCTCAAAATGACACCATTTGAAACAGTGATCCAGAAGAGATCAGCATAATTCTGGTGCTGGAGATAGAAGATGATGTTTCTTTAAGATGCTATTATTTTCAAAGTTGATCACTACTGTACAGCAGTGAAATAGGGGATGGAGAAACAATGCATTACACAGGCAACACACGAAGACGTTTTCTTGCTGTACGTATGTATGTTTTGCTTAACAGAAAAAAAGGACACTTTTTTCATTATTATCTTGGTGTTGGCTGATGCTGAGGTTCCTTCCTTCATCAGCATTGTCTGATGATTATGGGAGGCTCACAACTGTGAGTTGATACCCTTATCAAAACTTGCAGTTGCAACTTTGTGCCCAGTCCATATTGCTGAGGCTACAATGCCAGCAGTAACTCCAGAGGTCCCAGTCTACCTTGTGTAGGGTTGAAGTTTTTCACTGGCTAGCAATACAAAAATATCTTAGCAGTGAGTTGAGCTGATGCTGAATGCTTGAATCTGTATCTGTGTGGTGAGGGGTTATTTTTTAAGTGTTAGTGTTTGTCTTGACAGATTCCAGGCAGATAAAAAACCCTATCTGTTTCTTGTATATTTTGATTGTGAAACTCAGAAAGCAAAAGAATAAATATTTTCAGCAGTATGAAAGGCTGAGGAGACTTATACAGAGATCTTAAGAGACCCTGAGTTACTCTGTGGCAGAGGAAGAAATTGAAAGATCTTTTAACCATGAACTATGGAATATGTGAGATTTCCACTAATAGGCTTGATGTAATTTTCTTCCTGGATTCTCAGTTATTTGTAAGTGTCTGTCAGGAGTTTGAAAGGGGCACAGTGACAGCCTGACTCAATTTACCAGCTTTTATAAAGCTGGAGTTTTAAAGCACAGACAGCAATGAAGAATGTGATGTCTATTCATACTTGTACTCTAGCTCAATGGAGAAATGCAGGGATTAAGTTGCAGTCTGAAAACGTGTCCTGTGCTCTTATGACCTTAGAATCAAGGTGAGGTTTCCTGGCAATTTATGTTTATCTGAACTAGTGCTGCTGCTTCTGCCTTACTCCTGCTCTGGTGCCTGCCTTATGGCACTAGTACTTGCTTATAGCATTATTCCTTCATTTTCACAGATAAATGAACTTGGAGACTTGAAGTGGTTGCTTGCTTTTATTCAGACTTTACAAAGTGCCTGTCAGTGTAGTAGCTTTGTAAAATTTATACAGTATACATATGAACATGCTCTTTAAATTTACTAATTTCTTATATATTATAATGTGGATTATATTTTTTTTATGTAACTGCACCAACATAACTATTTCTAGTGTTGTGTATTCATAGATACTGCTTTTTATACCATCAGCATAACTATGCCAGCAAGGCTGAAGCATATATGTGCAGTGGGTTTGTGTTAAAGGCCTTGCAAAAGTGTAATTACAGATATTCTCAGTGGTAATGCAAACACAACTGTATCGGTATCAGCCATTAAACTTCTCAAAACATTGCACTGGCAAATCTTTGAATTATGTGGATTTGTACTATGTGAATTTATATGAACCCAAGCTTTCAGAAATTACTCAAGAATACTTTTGTCAGGGATATCTATAAGATACATCCCATAAATTAGTCCTTTATTTGTGTATTCTCATCTAATCCTAGTTAGTGGCTACATTTATCTTCACTTATGATAAGATGTAACCAGAAAAAATGTATGAGATAAAATTGCTAAAAGCACAAACCACTAGTTGAGAGAATCTGATCGTGATTTTGATCAATATGGACAAAAGGAGCAATGATGTCAGACTGTAAACTGCTGAGTATAGGAGGTGCTGCTCACTTTTCAGGTTAAGTTTAATATTTCTGTAAGACATGCATATTTAACATCTGATAACATGTGCTTTTCTTAGTGGACTAAGGCTTTACTAGGTTTTGACTAAGGTTATACCTTAGTCTTAAAGGTTATAGAAAAAGATAACCTTTAGCATCAGTTTATAGCAATAGTTCCTTATACTTAAGGAAAATAGAATTCCTTATATTTAAGATAAAGAGATTGATAGGATGACAATAAAACCCATGCTCAGAATGTAGTACGATACTATGCTGAATTCTGTATTTAATATCTGTATTAATGTTTGCATTAAAAGGTGTTAGTATGCCAATATCTACAAGTAAATTAAATTACAGCATTTTGGTAATGTTGCATAAAGTAAGGTTAAATGAAGATGCTTTACTTAATATACTGTTTTCTGGTTTAGTATTCTTGAAGAGTGCAAATTAACATCACTGTTTGTGGTTTGTTTCAGCTTTGTCCAAAGTTCTTGCATACCAACTCCACCAGTCACACCTGGCCTTTCAGTGCAATTGCGGAACTTATAGGTATGTGGAGGAATAGTTTGCCTGAGTAATTGATTGTAATACTTATTTTCTGTTATAAAATGTTTTTCCCTCAATTGGGGGGAGGAGTTGATCCTGGTGTTACCACTCAGAATCTTAAAATGTGGGGGTTTTGGTACATTCAGATTGATATTATTTATTTATTTATTTTCTTTGACAGCATACATACTACCTGACATCAGTTGCAGGAGCCTTGTAGGATTTGCCTGTTTCTTTTTACCAAGTTTATTAAAGATTGCTAAATGTAGGAGACTGTGGGACCAAGTAAATTTCTTCTCTTCTAGTCCACAAATGCAAGCCTACTTTTTGTTGTTCCCAGGCCCATAGAGTAGTAGGGCTGAGGGCAGATTCAAAAGATGTGCGCACACACTTGTCCTGTACAGACATAGCTGGCCAGAGACAGGACAGTAGCTTTGCAAGAACCCACATAAACACAAACAGCACTCAAAATGAGAACAGTACAAATAGCTTTCTCCTGTTACTGCTTTCTGACTAACCAGGTTTAAAGTTCAGTAGTGCTGTGTACACATACACTCTCTCCTTTATCGTTCCTGCTTACCCATGTTTATGGATGTTTTGCCAAGACTTGGGAGTCTTTCCAGTATCTGTGTCCTGGACTTTTTACCCGTCTCTGGTTTAGACCTCGTATCTCAATGAGTGGTGGTTTCTTCCAACTTGTTAACTTTCCCAACTTGAAGTTTGCTAGCCAAACAAATGCGTACAGGCACACAGTCAGGAAAACATTAGAAATAGTGTTTATTAAGAATGTACAACAGAGGGCACAGGGTTCAACCGTAGAAGCATGGTGACCAGCAGCCATCTTGCACACAGTCAGCCTGTGTTACTCCCCCCAATCATTATATCATGCTTCTCCCATCCCCTTTGAGCTTTCCCTTTTCTTCAATGCTTCCTCAAAACATCCAATAGTAATTTTTGCACATTGACACGATATGCCTCAAACATCCTAATCTTCTTCTTTTGGGTTACCAAGTTTCTGGCTGAATATCTTCAGGGTTATACTTGAGTGGTTCCTCTTGATGGTCCATCTGTCAGAGTCCTAACATTTCTGCTCTTTATTGTCTATGTCATCTGCTGTTAGTTAGGGCTTGTGTATCTGTTGATGAACTTGCCTTTGATTTTGAGTAACGGTTAACTGGATATCTTCAGAATTGTTTATCTCACAGGTTAGGGAATGATTAGCAGGTATTCTTTAATTGGTTCCTCTAAATAAATGTATGGTTTGGAAAGACCTGCCAAGCTTCTCTAATAGTTTGCTGCTGCCAAAGAGAGAAACTCTTCTGGTTGCCCATTCCTTCACTTCCTGTGCACGAGTTTTGCTGTGGCTCATCCAGAAAATTAACCTAACAAAAGCAGAATTTTTCACCTAGATAAGGCCAGGGCTGTCACAAAGGACGAAAGCTGAACCACATGGCTGTGGGAAGGGCTGGGTGTTTTGGGAGTAATAGTATATTAAGACATTTCAACTGTTGTATCACCCCATGCCATACCTTGCTGGAGTGATGGTAGATGTGCTGTGCAAGGCATGCAGATTTGTCTTCTTCCTTTTCCTCTGGCTTGTCACACATTGCTTTATCAGAGCTTCAAAAACATAGTAGCAACATAAAGGTTGTAAAGGCTTTGAGGTAGTCATGCTGATTTAAATAAGTTTTATAAATCTATCTTTCACATGCTGTCCTGTTTCGAGCGAAAACACAACTAATTCTGTTCAGTGATTTTACTTTTCAGTTCAGTACTTCTAACTAACTGCACTGGCTGAAGTCAGCAGCCTGTTTTCACGGACGGTGTCTGCTGCTGGCAGTGATAACACCCCATGTTTAGAGTTACTACCAGGGACTGGTGTGCAGACCAAGGCCACTGCTGGATCTTGTGTACCACATTGGGGGGTATGCATGAAAGTGAAAGGCAGCACCTGCAGGGAGGAGCGGACAGGGCAGGTGATCCCAAACTGACCAACGAGGTATTCCAGCCCATATACCTCATATTCGATATAAAAGCAGGGGGATCCGAAGGGTCTATAGGCTTTTTCCTGGGCTCTTCTTCCCTCTTGGACTGCTTCCTCAGAGCATCCAAGGAGGACTCTGTCCATTCTGCCTTCAATCCCGTGTTCCTGAATCCGGTAGCAGAATCCAGCTCCTGAACACAGCTCCCATCTGCTGTGGGGCCCAGGCTGGGACCCCCAGTGCCTGCTCTACATCAGTGGTGACAGTGATGTAATTACCATCAGGGAGGTTGGGTTTGATACTGGTTTTGTATATATTTGTACATATTCTATTTTAATTATTATTATCATTAAAGCTGTTCTAGTTTCCTTTTCTAATCACTAAGTCTCTCTCCCTTATTCCTTTTCTCTTCCCCTTTGGGGAGGGAGGGGGGTTAACAGAGAGCGTCTGTTAGGTCTAAGGGGCCACCTGGACCCTAAACCGTAACGCATGCTTTGTAAGGCTATACCATATGCCAAATATCAAATAATAAAGTAGTTTTACATTATGGAGACCAGAATTTTAGTTTATGCAAACTTACCTAAAACATTAATGGTCTGTAGCCTAAAATTTGCCTTTTAAGCTCCAGTCCCTTGAGTCAACTTTCTGATGGTTATATTGCTGTGCCATCACATCTTGTCCTACCTTCTTTCAGTGCTTTTTCTCCCTCACAAATTCCATGAGTAGCACAGTGCTGGTGAAGGAGGGGAAAGAAAATGGTGTTAGGGTAGATGAGATTTAAACTAGCTTTGCTGCCTAGCAATTTTTGTGGAGCCATGGTTTCCATTTCACTTGCAGTAGAAATGCTGCAAGCTCTTTCATATCCTGTAAATAGAAAGTGTAGTTTAAAGCATTTTATACTTCCTTTTTATGTAAGTCATACCTTCTTAGATGTGAACAACTTACACCAGCAAAATACGTGTTTGTGATGCTTAGCTCTGGTAATACTGAAGTGATGTGGTAGCAGAGCAGCAATAATTTTTTGACCTAAATCTCCTGAAGCCGTGGAGTTAGAATTCTAGATTTCACAGAGGTACCTGGATTGCAGGAAGTTGGGCTTCAGCCTTTTTGCTTAATTTTCTTTTTTTTAGTGTTTCACATTTGATTGTCTGAAGTTGTGATAATATTTCAAATCTGATTTCCCAATTAAAAAGACCACAGACCTGTAGCAGGTAAGATGTTGCAGCTGTGTATATTAGTAAGGTGCCATTGTCTGCACTGCGGACAATAAGCCAGCCTCCCAAGAACCAGTCAGAAGAGAAGTTTGCTTGGCTGAGAAAGTATATATTGCAACAGCTGCTTGGGAGATGGAAATGAAAGTAAACACTTGTCTTGGTTTCATTTTCTATTGTGGCATTTGAGCCTCTCATTGCCACCAATATTACTGTTATCTGTAATAGCTGGAAAATTGCGTGTTGGTTTCAGACAAGGTTTGTCAGGTTTTGATGCAGATGTTTCATTGTGAAGTTTTGACCTACCCTTTTCAACTATAAAGAAGATAGTAGTTTAGGAGACTTAAGTTTTAGCATAACTTTTACTTTATTAAAACTATAGCTTCTTGCTTCTGTGCAAAAGTTGACTAATGATCAGTGACTTAGCTGAGAAATTTACGTCTGTGCCAGCACAAAGTTTCTACGACTATATTACCTAACTGCAGAGATGAAGAATGGCTGCAGTTTAGAGCTCTATTAGTTTAGCATGTGACTCTTCAGGGTGATAAGCCCACAATTAGGGAACTCCATTAAGCTGTCATATTCACCAAATAAACATATGTGCAAGCATAGCACCATAATAAAGTTAGGCACAGCTATTCCATATAGCTGTTTGGCATATAGTGTTGCAAGACTTAACATTCGACAGATTGATTATGTATTCCTGCGAAGTACAGCTCTGCTGTGTGTTATGTATGGATGTAAGTAATTTTGCAAGAGTTATTATCAGACCACTGGAATTAAACACTTGAAAATAATTTCACACTTAAACTGCTTAATTTTTGCTTTTTATTATCCCACTCTTGTTTGCTTGCTTTCTTCTCAGATAATGCTTATGATCCAGATGTGAGCGCTAAACAGATATGGATTGACAAAACGGTGATAAACGACAATATATGCTTGACATTCACTGATAATGGAAATGGTATGAACTCAGACAAGCTGCACAAAATGCTAAGGTGGATAGCCATTTTTATTTTTTTTCTTGTAACAATTCCAGCTTCTAGTTCTGTTATTGCTTAGCTCATTCCTTTTTCTCATATGTAATCAACTAATGTCACTCATAACATTTCTGAAAATGAGCAATTAAGTTTATCCAAGTGAGACTTTGGAACAGACAGACACTAGTAAAACTTTCACAGACCTTTCAGTGTATTTTTGTCTCTTAATTTATGCATATCTTTTCCATCAGCCTTCCCATTTAACTTTCTGTGCAATTGTGTTAACTATCTGTAGTGCTCTTTAGAGGAGCTAAGGAGAATTTTTTTTTTTCTTTAAATTCAAGATTGCTTTGGGTTAAATTAGCAATCAAGCAAAAAAGGGAGATGCAGTTCAAACCCTTTGGAGTACTGAAAAATAGAAGGTGGTATCATGGAAAACTGAAGGGAATGATAATTGTATTCATGTGGTTTGTCTATCTTTAAATGTTCTATAGAGTTTGAACCGATCCTTCTGCAACTTGTGTTTCCACAGCAAAGAGATTGCTCTTCAATTGCTCTTTTAGTATAAAACATTGCTCTCCCTGTAGATAAATTTGTGGGTTTAAACTTGAGCATGCTCAAGTTCCAACTGTTACTTTTCTTCTGTTAGATGGCATAATAAATAGCTTGCTTGCTAAACTGTGTTCTGTATGCAGTTATCTGTTTGACTTCTAATGTGTATTTACTAATGGAAAATTTGTAGATCATGTATTTTCAAGCAAGTGGGGGGAGGGGGGTGGGGGACAGCTTTGGGGGCTTTTCTCAGTATTTATTGCGAAGCCAAAGGATAACTATTAGAACCTTGTAAGCATGTTTATTACATAATTCCAGCCAGATGGTATTTCTTCACTTAAAGATGAAACTAAACTTTCTTGAATTCTTGCAGTGTGACTTTAGCAATGTTATACAGTTATCTTTCAGGATTTGCTTAACTATACATTATTTAATTGTACAGTAGGCCCTCGTCTCTAAAACAAGAAATTAACTCACTGTGTTTAAGTCTGATTTTGTAAGTATTGCACGTGTCTTGAGTTTTCAAGTTTTATAGTGCTTTTTACACTTTCTGATGTTTTCATATGTTTCAGCTTTGGCTTTAGTGAGAAATCTGTGATGAATGGCCGTGTTCCAGTGGGACTGTATGGAAATGGGTTTAAATCAGGGTCCATGCGGCTGGGAAAAGATGCCATAGTCTTCACCAAGAATGGAGAAACCATGAGTGTGGGCCTGCTATCCCAGACTTTCCTTGAAGTCACAAAAGCAGAACATGTCATGGTTCCTATAGTGACATTTGACAACCAACATATCCTTTCAACAATTTCGAATTAAAAGTTGTGGGTACATACAAAATTTGGATGATATCAGCAAGGGAAGTTTCCTTGTCTAGTCTTATGGATAACCTAAATTGTAAGATGCAAGGAAGGGATTAATTTGTTAAAGCCTTTAAATCTGTAGGAACTGTGAGATGTGGAATGAGTACAGGATATTGTTGCAGAAGTTTCCTCATCTTCTGAAAGCTTACTTCATTCAATGTTACTTTCCATAACATAATGCTTACGACAGATAAGTGATCCAACAGAATCCAAAAACAGCCTGAAGGCCATCTTAACACATTCCTTATTTTCTACTGAGGAAAAATTACTGGCAGAGCTAGATGCTATAATAGGAAAAAAAGGAACAAGAATTATCATTTGGAATCTTAGAAGGTAAGATACAAGTCCAGTCTCTTATATCTCTCATATAGTTTGTTGTGTGTCTATGCATACAAACACAAGGGCTGTTATTGTGTTTGGTTGGTTTATTGTTGTTGTTATTTTTTTGTTTGTTTTGGTTTGGTTTAGTTTGTTGTGGAGTTGGGGTTTTTTTTGGTTGGTTGGTTGTTTTTTTGGGGGGGTGTTGTGGAGTAATTACAAAAGAATGTGTGCAGTTAGCTGTAACTGAGAAACTAGATGCAAACTTGTGTGGTTGAAGGGCTGTAATGTTGAATGAGAACTGCTGCTAATATCTCAGGTAACAAAGGAGAAGGAAGGAGAATGTGAAGAACCTAATATTTTCCTTTGATAAGATACTGTTACTTTGTCAGAAGAAAGATTAAAATAAACTATATATCTGTTATTTCAGACCTGTGAAATTATGAATGCAAAAATTAAAACAAATATTTGTATGTAACAGGCAAGTATTACTGGTTTTTGGGTTTTGTTTTGGGGGTTTTTTTGTTGTTGTTGGTTGGGTTTTGGGGGGTTTTTTTTGCTTTTTTACTTTGGAGTTAGCAGTATCCTTCTAGAGGGATCTAGATCTAGACCTTTCTAAATTTCTTAACTGTTTATCACAAAATAAATAGAAATTTGAGTAAATAAACACAGTTGTGTGTATTTATCTTATCTATTTGTCTCCGTAGGATTGTTCAGAGTAGTATAGATTTATAGGCTTTCCTATGTTTGATCTGTTTGTTGCTTTTTGGGTTTTTTTAAACAGCTGTTGCTGTAGCAGTGGAAGATGTGTGTCATCACTTCTCATCCTCATCCTCATTCCCTTTCCTTCACATCTTTGCTGCTGCTTTATTAGCAGGGAACCTGTCTAATGGTCTGTCCAGAAAAGCTTTGGCATGTCTTTAATTGTAATCACACTAATTGGTTGGGGAAAAGTTCTCTTAAACTAGGTTCTTAAATGTTTAGCTTACAGTAGTTTTAAATACCTGAATAACAAGGTATCCATAGAAAGAAATTTTACAGTTTCAGTCCTCTGCATTTGGCAAGAAACAAGCTTGGGTTTCAGTTTCTTATCTTTATTGTTGTCCATCAGGAGAGGGGTGGAAACCACATGTGGGTAAGTATAGATTAAATGTTACAGGACAATGTGAGTCAGTTATAGCAGGTGAAAAGTTTGGTTTTGTTGTGGTTGTTTGGGGTTTGTTTGTTTGTTTGTTTGTTTTTAATTTTATTTGTTAGTTTACTGTATTAGAGCCCTGAATCACAGTTAACCTAGGAGATTTTAATACAAGAAAGGTAGAGGTAACAAAGGTATTACTAATTTTGGTTGTTTCCCCTTGCCACCTGCTCCATATGAAAAACTTCACCTTCTTTATACTTCAGAAATTAATTTGCACAGTTTTAGAAACGTGCATGACTTTGTTGCTCGAGCAAAAGAAAACACAGGAATGTTGGTTGACTGGGCAGGATAACTTCCATGCTCTGAGTTTCAGAGTGTATTCTTGGAAAGCTCTGGGAATTAACACTTTTGGGGGGAGTACATATTGGATTTAATATGTTGTAATCGAATCTAATTTAAAAAAAAATTACAACAGAAAACTAAACACAGAGCTGTTTCAGTATTAAAAGACTCTTATTTCTGGAATATTTGTGCCAACTATGATATATATCAATGTTGTGCAAAGGTACATTTGGAATGTTCAGAAATACTGTGTTTAGAAGGAATGCATTTGTCTTGCTCCATTCAGAATTTAGAGCTGATGCTATCTGCTTTTATTTTAGAAGTGTGACCTTTTTCAGTTTGTAAGCATTCATTAATGTCTCACTTGCTATCACTTCTCTGATATTCCTTGGTGTTGTGCGAAAAGGGTAATTTGGCAGAAAATAAACCCCCTTACATTCCAGTTGGTCCTCAGATATCAGAGGGGCTGGGGCAGCTGGGCTTAGACTCTGAGTGATGACCAGTGTGACACTATTAGTCTGGTCACATTCAGTCTGTCTGAACTCTCACAGCTCTGGATTCACTAACAGTTCACTGCACTCCCAGTTCTAGTCGTGCTCCACGGTCTCACGCAGCCAGTATGGACCTGGCGGTGCCCAGTGAAAGAACTTCTCCGACTGACAGCATGAATAGTGCAGTTTAAGAGCAACAGAGATACAAGTTCTTGTGGATTGCCAGTGATAAATTCACTATCTGCAAAGCATGTGTAGGTGTACCAAACGTGTTACATTAAAGAGCAGCTCAACAGCATTTCTAAGTTTCCTGGGGATATACTCGGAAAGTCCAGATTTTACCCAAAGGCGTCCCTACGGGGGGGGGGGGGGGAAGCGGGGTTCAGCCCATTGCCTGATCCCAGAAGCCAGATCAGCAGTAGTACCCCCCCTGACTTTTCCATGTTGTCTCCCCGGACATCCCTCAATTAAACCATTTTTATAATGATATTTTATCTTCAAGATGGAGCTTGAGTGACTGTAGTCATAAATGCCTTTATTATGATTGGTGTAAATTTCTCTCACTTGGCTTTTGCAGACTCAGTGAGGGGTGGTTACACTTTTGGGATGGAGGTGTGTTTTGGTACATTATGATGAGCAAAGGTCGCACAAAGGACAGTACTTTGTCAAAAAACTGTGTCAAACAGGCAGCTTATCAGTTCTGTAGTACCACGAAGTTCCCATCTCTGCTGTAATCTCACAGGGCCTGGAGGTGGAATCTTCACTTCATCCCCCCTGCTGCTTGCAAGCAGAGTTGCCTAGGGAACTGTTGTGAAATGGATTCCTTGCATACCAGCTGCACTCTATCCTGATAGTTTCTGCCACGTTACACCTTTCCTTCATGTGTGAACGATGCTGCACCTTTAATATGATTTTAATTTTTAAGTCATCTCCAGTCATTCCACACTTGGATATGAGAAAGCGACTGGGGAATTTTGCTTATGTGATTTTTAGCAAATCTGTGAGGAAAGAGCATGGCTTAAAGTAATTCCCATTCTCTTGCTTCATTGTCATACCCACTGGGTTCACCATAATATCTTGTGTTGGCTTTTTTTCTTCCTGTAATTAGTTTTCTTCTTTTTATTCTCATTTCTTAGAGATAAAAATGAAAAAACAGAATTTGACTTTGACAAGGATAAATATGACATCAGAATTCCAGAAGACTTAGATGAAACAGGCAAAAGAGGATATAAAAAACAAGAGAGACTGGACCAGATTGTTCCAGAAAGTGACTATTCCTTACGAGTATGTGTAACATTTATTAAAAAAAAAAAAAAAAAGTTTATTTTAGGAAGCTGGAGGTTGTATATTTTTAACATTATGTACCATATACTACAGCAGTGTTGACTGGGAGGAAGGATGAATGTCAGTTTAAATGTCAGGGCAATATATTAACATTAAGTTTGAAAGTTGAGGGTGGGATGTATTTGTGAACTTGAGTAAACACTTGCTGTTTATGTAGAAGAAAATTACTGGGTTTTATGTATTCTTGCAAACAACTTTTGCTGTGAAATGTAGCCATCACTATCCACTGAGGAGCAAGAAGGAAATGCAATCAGTAGCTTCAGAAATGAAAGAGGGGTATGTGTAATTGTCAGAGTAAACATTCCACTGGAGTGCAGCTACACATGCATGCAGTACTAGTGCTATGCCTGTGTGTCTCCACTATTGATTCTTAAGCTTTGAAGGCTTATTTTTGTAAGAAAGTGCATCTACTAGGTGTTCTGGGCTCTTCTTATGGATAATATTCAGAAGTATTCCAGTGGAACTAAAACCTTCAATTATTCTAAGACTTTCTGAAGTCCTATATCCACTTCTAATAATTGAAGTTGTAAATATAAGTGAAATGCAAATTAGTTTTAATTTCATCAAAATCTACATGCTTATAAAAAGATTGCATAGCTATTATCAAGCTATGATAATATGCAGTCAGTTGGAACAAAGTTACCATGCTTGCTTTTGTTTGTTGTTTGAAAGTACGAAGTTTAAAAAATCCACTATTTTGTAGTAGAACTTTTAAGCTCTCGATAGGAGATAAGAAAAGAGAGGCTCATGTGTTTGAGAGCTCTTGGTGTTAAAACTGCATCTTCAGACACCTGGTAAACTTGTCATATTGGTAAAAGTTGTCCTTCAATTGCTATTAATTTAATTTGCGATACATATTTATGCTGCTTATGCATATGTGTAGTTCCTACTTTTCTGCATTCGAGTTGAAAAAAAAAAAAAAAAAACCAAAAAACCAACTAAAAAACACATTTAATAAAATTTAATTAAAACTTGAGTTTTTCTTCCTAAATGTCTGTTGTAAAATATTTACATCTTGAGGGTTTGGGGGTGTTTTTAGTAACAGGAGTTGCTGTATGTTTTCTAGGCTTATTGCAGTATTTTGTATTTGAAGCCAACAATGCAGATCATTCTGCGAGGACAAAAAGTGAAAACACAGCTGGTTTCCAAAAGCCTTGCCTTCATTGAACGCGATATATATAGGCCAAAATTTTTGAATGTATCCTTTGCGAATATTTAGATCATTACATACTGAATTTCATGGTGTGACTTTTAATGTAAGCTGTCCGGACTCTGCTGGGTATGCTGCAGTTAGACTCATTGGTTGGTGGGGTTTGGGTTTTTTTTTCTTCTCCCTCTCTTGTTCTCTCTTCTTCCCCCCTCCCCCCCCCCTTTCTTTTTTCCTTTTTCATGTACTGAAGGAATTATCTCAATATTTAAAAGGAAGTTCCAGTATCCAGTTTAGAATGAACGCTCCGAGTAACTATATTTTTATGTTACATGAACTAACCAGGTTTTTCCTTAATATCTGGTAAAAGGCTAAAACAGTAAGAATTACTTTTGGATTTAACTGCAGAAATAAAGATCATTATGGAATAATGATGTACCATAAAAACAGACTCATCAAGGCTTATGAAAGAGTTGGCTGTCAGTTAAAGGTAAGAAATTAAAGCTCAAAAATATTTTAACATCTTTAGAAATAATTTTTACTCAAGTGCTGATTTTAAAAAAGAACACAGATGGAAACTACAATATTGATGTATTCTTTATAAACCCACTTTTTTAGTTTGTGCAGCAGATAAAAATTGTATTAAATTAAACGCAGTTATTTGAATGTTTTTGAAGCTAAGCTTGATATGCAAAATGTGAACCTCAGCATATCTTTCAGGACAAAAAGGCATTGAACAGAGGGTTTTGTTTTTTTTTTTTTACTTGGGGGGGTTTGTGTTGGGAGCTTCTTTTTGGAGAGGAATTGTAAGCCAGAAAACTGTTTTTAATTAGTATATATATCTTGTAATTACCTCTGACAAGCTCCTGCAGTATTAGCATGGAATGGATGTGGTTTTTCCTGATAGATCTCGATTTCTTACAGGCAAACAACATGGGTGTTGGTGTAGTTGGGATTATTGAATGCAACTTCCTAAAGCCAACTCATAACAAACAAGATTTTGACTACACAAATGAATACAGGTAAATGTATATTAAAATGTATATTTTTGCGTGGCCTTTTTATTGAATAGTGTTGTTCACTATGAAATGCTTGAAGATAAAGGCAGCTTCTTTTCCAAGTAACAAGAATAAAAGCTTATGTTCCATCATTACACTGCATGACTGTTCTGAACAGTAGGGCTGGGATGTTTATATCTGTCTCGCACAAAACATAAACCAGCTGCATCCCCTTCCTCCTCTTCAGTTGGTAGCAATAGAGGCTAACTAGTGAAGGCACATAGATGATGCACTTAAGTTCACAAGCACATAGACATATGTGGATCCCCCGAGTACCAGCATGGCCCCACTGTCCTTCTGGTACTCCTACCTGGATCCCAAGCCGTCTTACCTGCTTCACAGGTGCCCTATGCACTGGATAGTGCAGTTTGGTCTTCACTGTCAAATGTGTGCATTTGCACGTAGTCCTTACCATACACAGACACTTGGGATTGAGAATAAGATTATGCAGAGAGGTTAGAATATATGACCTAAGAAGACAGAGGAAGATAGGACAGCCTTTGGTGATCAGGCACAGGGCTCAGACAGACAATTGTACTGACAAAATATGTTTTACATGCAGCCACTTCCTTTTACACCCTTGCATCGCCTCATCAGTTGGCATAGTTCCACTGACCCACTCCAAACATCCCAGACCCTCAGGTTTGCATCAGTATTGTTGCAAAATCCCAGTAGTTTCTTGATAGCCTGTCAATTAATGTGACCAATAAAGTTTGTTTCTGGTTATTGTCTTTATTAATGCTAACTGGTCAGGTTTTATGACTCTGTGTTTGTTTCCTTCCCTTTCCTCATCTTCCCAACTGAAAAAAATGAGCATTTTCACACTCCAGCTATCCTTACAGTCAGTGTGACTGACCACGCTAGTTCTTAGCTTTACTCCCTTGACAGTCAGGTTTGTCTCTGTTGTCTTGTTTATAGCTCCTTTGACCATATACACTTAAAAGAGAAGACACTTTCCTTCTGTGTGCCATAACGCTTCTTTCATTGTGGTCTTAGAAATTATGGGTATTGACTTGAAAACATAGGTGGGGTAAACTTTGCCAAGAGAAGTCGTTACTTTTTTCAAGCTGCCTATTTAGCTCTTCAGCCAGTTGTAGTTCAGCTTCCACGGGCAACCTGATCTGTCCACAACACCTTTCCTGAATTGCTGCTTTATATGCAGCTCTGCATATTAAGGTAACCAAGAAACCCCACCAAAGTGTTGTAATAACCAGAGCTGTTAATTGCAGCAACAGAGGGGCTATAGCAAGATAAATGTGGTTATTCCTGCTGTTGAAACAGCAGCCCTGTGGAAGAGGAGCAGCAAGGATGACAGCTGCTGCAGCCACTGCACTTCAATCTGCCTGGATCTTTAAATGGTACCCACAGTTTGTGCTGCTCTTTGCAGTCAGATTGACAACTTTATGCAGTTGCCCTGTTTCTACCACCACTGTGCTAGCAGAGCCATTAATGAGAACACATGGTAAAGCAGATGAGGGAATCGGTCAGACTGGAAAATAGCTCTTGTATTTTTTTTTTTTTTTTAATACAGATATTCCCTTAACCTTTTTCTGCTTTGGCAGAGGGGGAGGAATTTGTATGCCATAGGATAGTCATATGTGTTGACCAAGGTTTGCATTATGTTCCCACAGGCTGGCACAGCGAGCATGGAATGCTTGTTACTTGTTTCTCTATAAGAACACTTGTAATGTGGGCATAGAGATACAATACTTGAAAGAAAGGTTTTTCTGCAAAGAGTGCCACAGGTTTTCAAAATGTAACTTTCCAGACTAAAACAGAAACATAAAACTGATACTGTAATTGCATGATCAGTGTAAAGCTAGCCTGTCTTTATTTGCTATTCTGAAGAGAGGTGTGATCCTATCCATGTATTGCTGCTTGCTTTTCCCCTTGTGGTACATGCCCCCCCCCCCCCCCCCCCCCCCCCCCCCCCCCCCCCCCCCCCCCTCTCCCCC
>JANIJG010006275.1:0-43568 GCA_024611175.1 Megaceryle torquata
AAGAATTCAGCACACAAACCAACACAAACACACAACCACACAAGACAAAAACCAAAAAAAAAAAAAAAAACGGGGGGGGGGGGGGGGGGAAGCAGAGGATCTATTGTCATATGTTACCAGATCACAAAACACAATCCATCTGCACTTTGGAGTCACAGGGATTTTTCCATGGAAAAAAGTGGATATACCAAGTCAGACTGAATGGGGTGAAAAGTACTTGAAGAGGTTGATTCAGACATCCTTCTTTCTAATTGTGTTATTTTCAATACTTCAGCAAAGAACGGAATTATTTCTTTTTCTATCTGAGTTAATTTGTCCCTTTTTCATTCTTTATTAAATTACAATTAATGTATTGGCAACTTCTGAATTTCTATGTGAATCTAATAGCTGCAAATCTTGGTGTCATAAATGGTTACAATGCACAGAAGCAAAAGTCAAGTTAATGTTCTTTCTGAGGAACTGCATAACTTTCTTTCATGATTGGATTCATAAACATTAGTTACATTCTGAAGGGCTTCAGCTATTAAAACCAAGTTACATGGAAATATAGGACTGTCTAAATTATTAGTTCTGCTTTTAACAGGGATGGCCAAAACCACTGATGACCCTGGTGCTCCCCCCCTCCACATAGTGCCATTTGGCACCAAGCTCTGGGAGTGGTTTCATTCCCCCATGCCTAGAACAGTTACTGGGGAGACAACCAGTGTATTTCTGCAATTAACAATCTTATAAAACCCTCCCCTTTACACAGGAAGATCCCCTTGCTGGTTTGCAGTGTTTGGGCTGCAGAGATTCGATTTCTGTAGTGGATGCAAGCTTGTTCCACCAGCCACAAATATGCATGTTGCATTTTGGCAGACGGAGCTGCTGATGTTCTCCATTAGGTCAGGAAATGTGTGGGGTTTGCCAGTCTCTGCAAGGTAAGTGCTGTTTTGGCCAATGTCCCAGGGCTGTGACGTCACTAGAGGAGCTGCAGCACAGTGAGGAGGTGACATGGCACTGCTACTCCCAGCTCTGAATTCCTTGTAGCCCACCTTAGCTGCTCTTGGGCTTCTCCCCATGCCTGGTACAGAAAACTCCTGCTGGGGCCAAGAAGACAGGATCTGGGAACCAGAGAGAAAATTGTTCTCTGAAAGAGTTTTGGAATGTGAACTAACAGAAAAGATACCACTTGGAAGAGTGAAGAATAGCAAATACAGCTGCCTCTGGAAAAATACCTCATCTTCTCCCAGGATGCAGCCCTTAGTTCTGGCTACCCATCAGAAAAAAGTCCATAAAACCTAGAACAGCCTCAAAACTGGTAATGAAATAATTTGGAGAATGGGAAGATCTCCATATGAGAACAGACAGAGAAGATGAAGCCTGCGTATTTTACTGAGAACATGAGTTACAGTGTATATGGTTTGCACAACACTAAGTAATACAGAGAAAATATCTACGGGTCCTCTGCAAGCTTCCGGAGTGAGGGAAGAGGGGAAAGCTGCTGAAAGAAAAAAGGGAGGACAACAATTGAAAACAAAAGAGAGAAGGGGACTTTATATCCATTTAATAACTAACCTATGGAAATCCTTGCTATGAGATGTTCTTCAGGAGGTTTGTGAAATTCATGACCAGTAGTCACTTACACAGTCCCAATCACTTTCCTTGGGGTAGTTTAGTAGCCACATGACCACTAATGATGCTTTGACAAGTAGGTTTGTATGAGGACCTTGGAAAGTATTGTTAAACAGTGACATAAGGACTGCTGAAGTCAAGCTGTCAAGTCCTGATTGTCACTTAGCTATGAAAATACACAGGAGGTTTGGGCTTTTCTAATTATTAATTTCTTGCTTTAGGATGCGCTTCAGTGAGCAGCTCTCTGCAGACAGTGACAGAAGATCATCAGCTCAGCAGATGCCGCCTGTGGTTGTACTTGCCTTTCCAAAGAGGCTGGGAGGCTGCCGCTCTCCAGGAGATGATCTTCATCTCTAGTATTTTATCAACTTCAGATGTCCCACTGTCTGTCCCCTCACAGTCCAATGCCCATATGGCATTAAAAAATAAGTACATCTCAGCAGTTCTTTTTTTGGTAACTGGAGAGAGCTGAGGCTGTGTGCTGAGGCTCTCTGTCCCTGACAGAGAAAGGACACAGAGGAGAAACATCTCTGAACTGGACCAAAATTGAACGCCCAAACTCCATGTCTGTGTTCTTCAGAATTTCAGGTACTTTTTACTGACTTGTAGTCTGTGCTACAGGGCATAAAACTCTCCACAGTTCACAGAGAGCCCTCCTGCATCATGGGGCTTGCAGTCCTCTCTCCATCATGATTTTTTAGACAGATAAAAAGCATGTTTCCAGTAAATGGGAGGGGAGAACATGAGAAAAGGGTCATGTAAGGATTTTGCTACCCCTTTTTTCTCCATTGTTATTACAGGAAAGAGTCTTTGAGATTTTCTTTGGCTGAATTCTCTTATAACCTTAATTTGTAACAACATGTCATCTCAGATTAGAATTCAGATATTTTTCTGTCAAAAGCAAGGGGAGAGGAAAGGTTGGTGGAAGGAGAGGATATACTGACTTGCTTATATTCTGAAAAGGTTTATACGCTGTAAGAGCTTTGTTTATACTGTGCAAAGATGATCTGTGTATGTTCTGCACATGCTGACACTGTACTGTTCGTAGATGGATAGCCAGACCACCAAAGACTTCAGAGACTGAGTTACCACATTTGTCCGGAGAGCTTGGTAAGCTCCAAGTGTATTCATCTTCCCTGCGTGGGACAGACAAGGCAGATGTGCCAGGTATGCTCAAGCTTCTGTGCCTGGGAGAGCTGGGGAGCCTGTCTTAGGACAGGTGGTAAGCAACACAGAGCAAGAGTTGTTTACCTTTTAAAGAAATGCCTCTCATAACAGTCCCTAGTGCTGGTCAGTCTATGTCTGATAATGTAAATGTTTAATGAGAGCTTCTAATGCTCCATTTTTTCCTCCCTTATGCATCCCAGTCTTATTTTATGTTCACTGAGTCCTGAATAAATGATAGCACCAATGAAAGTGGGAATAACACAGATTGTTGTTTACAGCTGAGCCTCACAGAAGGTAGTAATTTGGTGTGGGGAATATGAGCTATGAGCTCTGTGTTTATGAACTGTATTTATGTACTCTGTATTTATGAGCCACAGTTCATATATGAACTATGTATTCTGAATTCAGAATATGAATTCTGCAAAGCTGGACCAAAATCTGTGTCTAAGAATGCTGTTATAACTTCTGTATAGTAAAGAAAATTAATGTGTGTTTCTGGTGCCAGACTTGAGACATATGTAGGTTTCTTGCTCCAGCATCAGTGGAGTTAGCAGTTTTCCTGTAAACATGATGCACGTCTCCCCAATTCCATGTTCACACTATGGAAGAAATAACTTACAGGACACAGGTGCCACTGTCATGACAAGTCTGAGAATATGAGACTCGGCTGAAAAATGGGACATTGCTTTTTGGGCAAAATGCTAGGTGCAAATAGCCTACAGATATATATTCTCAGAATCTGCAGTACCTGTTAAAATTAAGGCAGAAATATTGAAGGAAGAAGAGACTGAGTAAAACCTGTGATGCACTGGTGAGTTTTTGTAACAGGGTAGTATTTACATGTACAGTAAAAAACAGATGGCACAACACTTCTGAAAAGAGGACTTTACTCTCCATTCTTTTTCATTGTCTCTGGTTATTTTTCAGCAATTGCTGTAGCAGTGTTCTCTATGTAAATAAAGTTGTGGGGCAGGCACCAGGCAGTTTAAGACTACAGGACATTCCCGTGGCTGCTATACCACCCCCTATGGTATTTTTTCCTGCCTAAGGCTACTTAGAACCTTAATCCATCTTGGACCAAAAATGCTTACAATGTGGAGATAGGTCTATCTGCTATATTAAAACCAGATAATTTCCAGCTATTTGAAACCATTTGGTAAGGCAGGCTGTTAAAATTCTGCCAAAGTTTTCTTCTTAAACTGCGGTAGCTAAAACTTGAATACCTGCATAGGAAACTTTTAAAATGCTGATGCATATCCAGGGTTGTAACATGTTAGTAGCAAAAAAACAGCTTTAAGACAATCAGATGAACACTAAGAAGATATCTCCCTACGGTGGATTATATCAAACCCATGATAGGATGGTCTAAAGAAGCAAGTGAAGGAGTCAGTAAGATCAGTGTTTCTAACAGTCTAGTGGTTGTAGCCAGCAATGCTGTGTACAGGCACTAAAAATTTTCATCTGCAGAGTCAGTCACAGAGAAAAGTTATTTGATATTACTGGCAGACTAAGTCTGCTATCCCTGCAGCCAATGCTGTGTGCAAAGAGTATCTCTGAAGCTGGTCCTATTTTTACTTAGTGTAGTAGTTTGTGTTGCTTGTGTATGAAAACTGCTATGCATTGAACTGCTGGTCTCATGATCTCACTTCAGTAGTGGCTGCCAAGCTAGAGACCTTGGATTTCTCGAGATCACCCATAAGGATGTTGTAATATTAGAGTATTTTTGCATTTTACTTTTGCATTTTTCTTTTGTAATTTTTACCAGTATACTTTAAAAATATCTAATAGGACAGGTTATTAAATGTCAAAAAAAGAATTAAGTGAGCCATGGTTCAGCCCACTCTTTTTTTTTTTTTTTTTTTTTTTTTTTAAATGCTTAGTTTCTCCTTAACTTTAGGAAACAATCCTGAAGGCTAATGGTTTGTTCAAAACTTCCATGAGGCTTCAGAGTGCTTTGCAGAAACTTCTGACTAACATGCATTATCCAAGTTTCTTCTCTCCCAGCTCCCATCCCTTAGAAGGGTGGTCTGAGCTGCCTGTCTAAGCCTTCCCCAAAAGAAGGAAGAGATTATGTCAGCTCCAGAGGGCAGCAATTCCCATTGTCAAATCTGTTAATTACTTTACCCCTGGTGACTATAGAGGAAGTCTGAGTATTGTCTTAGAGGAGGACCTAACTTTTTGCCCTGCAGAGGTCATAAGGGGAATCAGTCACTTTGTGCAGGAGAGCAGTCCTACTACTTGGGTCTGTGCACCATCTCCATCAGATAACACAGGCTTTCAAGGCTGAGCTGGAGAATGAGCAGAGTATTTTTAGCTTTGCTTGGAATTAATTTCTGATAATCTAAATTACTGTGAAATTGACTGGAAGATTAACGTACACACTGGTCCAGCAAAGACCAAGCAAGTGAGTCTGTTTTTACAAAGATGCACTGCCAAGGAATCCAGGGTAGAGCTGAAGCTGGCTTTTGTCATGAAGCATAGGATTTTAAATTGTAGATTAAAAATGAAAACTGCCAAAGATAATTAAAACCAGACAACTTAAATCATGTGGGCAGGGGCTTCTGCATGGAGACTAGAGGGTAGGAAGGAGATAAATATGCAGAGAGAAGGCAGAGGGAACACTTTGCATTGTATCTAAAATGGGCTAAAAACTAGCAGCCTTTTCAAAGGCAATCTTGACCCCTGTTCCAGCAGCAGAATCATCTTCATTTGTTGCCTTTGTTTTCCATCAGATCTGCCAGCCAAATTGACCTGTCCTGTAGCCACATGGCCAGTAGATCTATCTGATGGAAGTGCATGGCCAGTGTGTGGCCAGGATCTGTGTGAGGAAAGAGCATTTTGGTAGCAGGTGCCTGATAGATCACTTGTATGCAGAACTTGTGCTCCTCACCCCAGTGGAATGCTGAGCTGGACTGTTTTTTGGAGACTATATCCACAGGGATACTACACCCAGGTTAACATGCAGCTCCTTGCAGATGTGGGCAGGATGGTAAAAGTTTCGTCTTCATTGAGAGCTTTCAGAGCTACAAAGCAAAGTAAAAGCATGACATCTAATAAAGAACAGGATTCTGGCTGTCATTTCAAGGTGATGTCTGAGCTCCTATCCATGCTAGATCTCCAAAGGTGGTCGCTACACTTTTGATTCTAGGTATTTTACTCAGAACTATTCAGTTTGGAAAGTTCACATATCAGCCTTGTAGAAGCAAGGAAGACTTATCCTGTTCAAGAGACAATGAAATTACTTTTATCTTTGCCTGATCATTCCAAAAACTGAATAGTTGAACATCTAGGTGGAGAGACTTTGCTTCATATTCTGAAAGGGTGAGGAGGACCAGCTGATTATAACAGAGTGAAAAGAGCTCTGTTTTTTTAGCATGTGTGGGTAGATTATAGCTCACAGCCACATGAGCTGATCTGTGGGCCTTTTCTAAATATGTTCTGTCATGAAGGGTATTACTCCTTTGAACAGTATGGGGTTCAAAGGAGCGAAACTGCAGCATAAGGTCTCTAAGTCACTGCAAATACGAAGATTTTACTCAAAGTGAGGTGATATAATGGAGTATTAAGGACTTTCTTTCTCCATGTTTCAATATTTATGCTTTCCTGTGTGTTATTGCCATCAGCTGCTGAGCTAAAAATCTGAGAAACCTTTTTGGAAGGGAGGACAATGAGAGACAGACAGTATCTAAGAGAGTGACTACCTTCTGTGAATGCTAATAAAAGTGCACCTCAAGATATTTCCCACAATTAAGTGTTTAGAGGAAACATGGAATTTGCTTCACCTCTCTTCAACCTCCTTTGAAGTCTGAGTCTTGTTAATATTTTAATAAAAGAATTTCCTAGCAAAAAGAAAATAAAAAGAAAGAATGATTTTTAAATAACTGTTTTGCAGAAGCTGAATTGTGAACTTGTAAATATTTGTACCAGTAACGTGATGGTGAGTTGCATTAACATACCGTACTCAAACATCAGTTATAGATATTTCATTGTCAGAATGTAAGGGTGAGTTGCATGAAGTTCCACAGAGGATTGCTCCAGGTCTGGTATTATTCATTAAATTCATTAATGAGCTGGATGATGACAGAAAGAGAATCATTATTAAATTTGCAGATAATTTCAAGCAGCAAGAGACTGCAAGTACGTTAGAAGCCAGGACTAAAATTCAGTGATCTTGATAAATTGCAGATAGGATCTGAAAAATGTGGGTAGCAATCTATATGAATAAGAGCTACATTTAGACAGGAATGAGGAACTGCAGAAACACAGGACAGCAAGGAACTGTTTTCACAGCAATTCTGTGGAAAAATATTTAGCAGGCATCCCAGAGCCCAAAGTGAACAGGAAGAAATATTGCTGGGCTCATACAAAAAAAAGGTGAAGGCCACCATGGGCTTTCTGTGCAGACACAGAGTGATCTGTTTGGCGCTGGTGAGGCATCAGTGACAGCTGTGTGGACACAAGGAAAATGCGGAGCAGCTAGAGGTGGCCCAGAAGCAGGCAATCAGAATGGTGAGGCACTGAAAAAAACAAGCTGTAAGGAAAGAAAATTGATGCTGTCTAATCTGATACAGAAAAATCAGTAAATGTCTTAAAAAAAAAAAGAAAAAAGAAAAAAAAGAAAAACCAAACCACATGCAAATCTGCTCCAAAGACAACTGTGATAGTCTGCTTTCTACAGCTGTGATGGAGGGCAAGAAATAACAGGCTCCAATTTTAACAAGAGACACTAATCTTTGATATTAGGATGAAACATAGCACAGATAGTGTTTCACTAAACACTAGAATAAAACTCCTGCTGTATCTATGGCATGTCCAGCACTGAATGTCTTTAAGGACTTGTCAGGAGTAACTTAGGCATATTGAGCCTATCTTGAGCAGTGGGACACTCAGTGATTTTTCAGCCCCAACTCAATGATTTTCAGTCCACTTTTGTGGTATAATTTGACAATAAGAAGCAGGTGTCCCCCCCTTTAATTTACATGTTTAGTTAAAATTAACTATACTATTCTGAATATGCATCACTGCAATCAGCTTCTGGGGAACAAGTTAAAATTTCAGAATTTGTAACTTGTCAGAATTTGGGCAGATTTTCACAGAATGGCATATCCTTGTCACTAAAGCCTATCTCCTTGATACATTTTTAACAATGGCCTTAAAACATGGGCATACTCAGTTGAAAAATATATTTAACATGGGCAAAAGCCGCCTTTTGTCAAATCTTCTTGCAGACAGTTAAACTGATTTTGCTGAAACATATACATAAAAAAACCCAACCCAAAACCAAAAAACCAAACTAAAATAAAATATGGAAAATAAGAAGCCAGTCTTGTGCTGATCCATAAAATGAAATGTTTCAGCCCAAGCAGTTGACGAATGGCAGAATTTCAACCATGTTTGCCATCGTTATTTACCTCCAAGTGTATTTAAGGACTTGCTACTCACTGTTTCATTAGCATTTATAATGCTTTGTGAGATCTTTACATGAAATGTATTACATCTTTTAAGGATTTGTGGAGTTAATGGTGATGAAGGTTTGAAGCAGTTTCTTGGATAATTAGGGAAAAAAAAAAACAACAAACCAAACCAAAACCCATGGTTTTTAAAATAGGCCCTATGCATTATTTTGAATTATGCATTGTGCAGTTGTGGAGTTCCTATGTTCTAATTTAACAGAGCAGAACAGTATGAAATGTATTTTAATTGAATCGGGTTGTATCAGTCTCTTTATTGTCATAGCTTAGCAGGCTGAGTATTGAAGTAAGGAGTGTTTTCAAGGAGAGAGCTGCAGTTGGAGTTCTTCTGGCCAGAAAAGTGGAACGTGAGACAAGAACTGACCCGTTGTGGTATCTATCTTGTATTTCACACTGCTGAGATTTGTAAAGCTGGCATCTGGCTTTCTGGCTTTGTAGGCAAGGGGGATTCACAAAGCTAAGGAAGGTTGACTGCAGTCCAGCAAGGTAAACCTTATGGTCTTCTTGCACTGAGCAGAAAGCAAGCTCTGAGAGTCCATGGTTACACTCCAGCTTTGAATCTCCAGCTGTTTTTACCCACCATCATCGCTAGTCAGAGTCTAGAAAAATCAGGTTTCCTAAGCTAATACCTGGTTTTTGAGTCCTGCCTCCCACTCATTTCTGTGAGTGCTGCACAACTGACCACTCAGCCAGATCTCCTTCATGGGCACTGCTACTTTGTCAGCAGTAGGCAAACTGCAACAATAATTGAAAAGTAATTAATTGTCACTTGCATTTAAAAGTGAGTTTTAAGGATTTTTCTTATTCGAATTGTAAAAATGTTTGACTGCTCAGGCTTTACTGCTGTTTAAAAATACAAACAAGAAAACAAAACCAAAAAAACAAACCCCAACAGAATTAAGTAACTAAATATTCACCAAGAGCAAGTGTCGAATGTTAAACTCCTCTGCCAAAACCAGAAATTGCACTGTGATGTTTAGCCACATAAATTAGCCAGAGGGATAAGTGGCACCATGTGATTTAGATAAATCATCAACACCCTGTATTTTTTTTTTTTTAACTATTAGAGACAAGATTTTATATATAAAATGTGTGTGTACACAAAGTGAATATATATAGATACACAAATACACAGACGTGCATTTTGATACTTGAACTGTGTTGGTGGGTACAATAAATCATCCAAGTACACAAAAGAAACATGTTTTATGGCGATATTTGCAGTTTCTTCCATATGTTAAATGCTTTTTCAAAAGCAGGAGATGGTATAGTTTCTGCTGTGACAAAGGCATAGTTTAATAAGACACAGATAAATAGTGATGAGAGATATAGTATACGAACAGCATGATCGGGGCTATGAAAGGCACATACTGCATCTTGCTAGTTTTAAGTGTTTTTTTAAACACATTTCATGCCTTCCTCCACACTTCAGGCTCCTCATTCCCACTGCGCAGCAGCTCCAATCACAGCTTATGTAATTAACCAGCATAAAACCTATTTCAAACAGAAGGAAGTCAAAAGGAAACTTTTGCAATATTGCAGAATAAAATAGCCTAGGATGTTGTGATTTATTCAAAGTATTCCTTGTGCACCTTTTCCAGTCCAGCAAGTAAAGACTGACTGGAGAAAGTCTGAATTCTATGGGAATTCACACATTTCTGCCACTTAGTGCTGTGAGCTTTCATAATATTTTGACACTAGATGTGGCAGAAGTGGAGGTTCTGCCTGGTCTGGGAAAACTTTACAAGTTCAGATCAGATGGATGGCATCTGGGCAGAAGGCTGTTCTTGACTAGAGGATGGAAAAGATGAAACACTGTTAGGTATCAAGGACCTGATCTACCAGGGAACTGAGAGAAGTGGTGGAGACATCTTAGCATATTCCTATCTCTTTTAGAAAAACCTAAGCTCCCCTCTAAAGACCCAGCTTTAGCACAGAAAAGAATGAGACTGCTAATATCCTCATTCAGCCTCAGATCAGTGCTCTGATTTGTGCAAATGTGATATTTCCAAGGCAGGAGAGAAAAGGATGCCTCTGCTATGCTTAAGCAAGACAATCAGAATATTGAGGAAACTGAATCTTTCCCCTTCTAACTATTTGCATTGCTCTTGGTCCATTTGAGACTCTAGGTAAGAAAAAATGAGACAAAGCTTCTTATGCAAACCTCTGTTGAATACTTCCAGCAAACAAGGTCTTCTGGACTGTCCCGAGTGTATTTGCAAAGACTTTCAATTTTGCTTTCCCACAGTGTCCTTTACTGATCAATTTGAACAGAGGGAGCATTACTAATGCTGTTCTGATATTTTTAGCTTTATACAAAAAAAAACCAACCCAAACCAAAAAAATTATTCTCAATACATTTGAGTTTGTGATTACCCTAGATTCAAAGCACAAGTTCCTCCATGCCTGAAATTCATCAACATGTTGGTTTTTTTTTTTTTTTTTCCTGATGGTAACAAGTCACTGAGAAGTTTGTCAGAAGTCACGCAAAATTTAAGAAGCATTAGAGCTGACACAAATTCCATGTTTGCAAAGAGAGCTGAAATCCCTTTGCACAGAGGGAGGAATTCAGTGAAGCTCAATGAAGCCACTGCATGCTGGCTCTGAATGGTTCCTATTAAGTTGTCTTTCTTCTTTTAGCCTGCGTGATCCTTGTAGATGTAGAAGTATACATTTGTCTTGATGCTGTTTAACTTATGGCTCGGAAACTGCAAGTATACATTACCTGCATTCTTCAGCCTGACATGTTCAATTTCTGCAAAGCATATTAATGTGGATCAACAGAAACCTCTTGTGGGCTGAGATCCCCATGGGAGAATTCTTCCTGTAGGGAAAGCACTCGTGCTCATATAAACCCAGCAGATGTGGCAGCATCTCCTATGCTGGCTGTCCCCCCCCATAGAATGGGATGCAGGAAGGACTCAGCACAGCAAGGCACCCCATACTTGACTCTCCAAAGATAAAATTTCCTGAAATTTCCTGAGATGTAGGTGGAAGGAAGAGCCATCGTGCTGCAGACCTAATTTGCCTTGGGGTTGCTTGGCTAAAATTGACCATTTTTCTAATTGCTCCCTTTTTATTCTGAATCCATATGAAACATAGCACATACAACAGAGCATTAGGAGTTTTTAAAGTATACTTCCATAAAGACAAGCTAGTAGTCATAGAGGGGTACTATCAAACTGTAGTGGAGGGCACTGTATGTACTGCACATCACTTGATCTGCCAGTTATTGGTCACAATGACAAGAGGCAGAATAACTCTTTCTTTCTGGTACACTGAAGTAAGGTGAAAAAGAATGAACATCACCCCACAATCTGTTCCTGCTGAATGCTAGCATGAGTCTGTACTGCTTGTAAACTTCCAAATTTGCTAGTCGATCTAACCACCAATTCCACAGTTAACTGTTCACAAAGCAAAGGATCCTTTTGTAAAGAGGCTGAGGAATTCACGACTGCTGCAACAGTCTGATACTCAAAAACATGCCATGAAATAAGCACAGGGCTTTGAGATGATATTAAAAAAAAAAATAAATCTATAATACGTGCCATAAAAGATGATCTAAAACCTCCTTAAAACTACAAAGAAACTGTGCCATAACAGTGCCTGAAAGAGGAGAGAAGAATTAGTCCACCATCTAAAGTCTTACTTAGTCTGCTTTAACAAAGTCTGTAAAGCCTATTGCTCTGTTGTTCTAACGATGTAGGCTAAGACACAGGAGATAAGGAAAGCCAAGACACTGAAAGCTGTTGTAAAACTAGGTCACTGTTAAATTAAACAGAAAAAAAACAGAACCTACCTTGAACAACTCTAAAAACCTCTTTGCTTTTTTCATGCACTCAGCCAAAGAGAGGCACTTACTCCACTTTACTGCCTTCATGGGAAAAAACACCAGTTTAGTGACATCTTGGTACCCACCCCTGAGCCAGCAGCTCCATTTCTTGTTGTAATTAACAACTATTGAATATTTATGAAGTGTGTGCCACGGAGTAACACTTACTCATCAAATCAACAACACTGTTGGTTTGCAAACTGAAAGGAACGGACCGGCCTTACCTCAGAGCACCACAACCACCACAGCCACACTGGCTTCTCTTTTTCAATTTTCTTCAAGCACCAGGAGACGAGGGTGCTACTGGCAGAAAGTTAGCTGTATCTGCTCCTCCTTTTTGTCCTTCAGGCAATTGCGGGGGAACGGGCTGTGCTGTGACTCTCTTCACCATGTGAAGAAGCTCTTGACTGCCACTGTTGAGCTGTGACTAAGAGAGTTAGCACAGGCCCTGTGAGCATGTGTAGCCCTGGTGTCAGAGCCACTACAAATGCTGGTTGAAAGGTGTACCTTTCAAAGCTGGTGAAATGACCGCTTTACATCCAGGCTGATAATACAACTGTAGGAGAGAATTGGAGGTGTGTGGGAAGTTTTCTACTGATGCAGTAAAAGATAGAATAACTTTATATAAGGTGTGTTTTGGTTATTGAAATCAGTCTCTGTGATAAAGGAAAGCTGACCAAATCTTTTCAGTTTAAATGTTAGTGAAAATTAAAATCTAACTTGGTTTCTTTTGGTTTTAATGATGTTGTATGACTGACAAGTGATGTTCTATAGCTGGTGTGGACCATGGTGGTCTTTTCTGGCTCTAAGATCTCATTGCAAAGTACAGCAGAGAGGGGACAACAAAACTCTGTCCTCCTGGCTGGAAAAATGCGTAGCAGTCCCTCGCTTCTCATTCTTCCCCAGTACATATTGAGCATAACAAAGCATTTCAGATGGAAGGTCTTTTTCTGCAAACATTTTGGTATGTGCTTGATGTGCTACATCAACTCAAGATGTCCCACTGATCTAAATGGAACTGTCCCTGCATCTCTAATCATATTCATCAAACCTCTGGACTCTCCTGCTGGGAAAAAGGTTAAACTGAGAAATGATCTGTGATGCACCAAGTCTGACTGCTCTGCCTTCAGCATAAGGATCAATGCAGATACAAACATTGCTTGGTTTCTTTTGGGTATGATTATGTATCTTTTATTTTAGTTGTTAATACATTAAATTAAAAAAATGTTGCTATGCCATTTTCCTTTATACCAATTATTACTTCAAAGGACCAAAGAATAGTTGTTACTGGAGAGAACCCACTAGGCAAAGATTAAATTAATTTATAATACAAAATGTAGAAATGAGACATTAAATATTATCCAAAACTGAAATACCATTTAGACTATTTTTATTTATCATTTGCCTTTCCTTCTACTTGTACATTTTGGTTACAATTTCCTCTGTTGAGCACATATTAATAAAAACACTGTGGTCACTTTTGCTTTAATATTTCCAGCCAGCTTCCTTTCTTAGCATCATGCGCCGCCATAGTGCAGTAATACTCAGCCTAGAAACACTGCCAGGAAACAGAATTTCTTTGAATTGCAATGTCAATACACATGTGAAGTATTTTCAGTTCCATATTTTGAGAATTACATTTTTATAGAACTTGAATTTTACTCTGAGTTAACCTGATAAATTCAAGCACTTAGACCTGTCAACTACTACATGTACACTCCTCTAAGGGAGCTGGGAGAACAAAGACCATGTAGAACAGAGGTGAAACATTTTTTCCCTGAATAGACCTGATATAAGACACTGAAATAATTCATACTTGATGAAACCTGTAGTCATACCCAAGCATAACTTGATATAAATACTTGTGGTTCTGTGATTTGAAATGTTTTGTTAAGAAAATTATCTGGAAAAAAAATAATCAGTGTTTCATAAGTAGCCACTCTCTGTCCCTTTGCCAGAAGACTTTGTGTGGCAAATAATGTATAACATGCCTGGGTTTGTCTGAAGGGAATGACAAGCAGCTGAAATTCAAATGATAAAAATGGAAATATTTTTAGATGAGTTTTGTTTCAAAAAAGTATCCCAAAAATATCCTGCAGTGTTTCAGAAGTGCAATCTCTTGGAATGAAAAAAATCAGGGAAAAGTCCACCAAGATCAGAATGTTTTAAACTCCTGCAGAAGGTTTTAAATGTCCACAGCTGAAATTGGAACTAAATCAGTTGAATCAACACCCTGTTAAGTCAAGTAAGGGTCAATGGCTCATGTGAGGCACAACTGCAGAATTTTGCCACCAAGGTGCAGTTTTGAGTGCGACAAGGAAATGCACAGTCTGTAGAGATGAAGGACCTTTTAGAAGTGAGCACGGGGAAACTGTGCAGGCTGGAACCTGGCATTTGCAAGAAGTAACCAAGAATAGCGAAGATAGAGATACAGATCCAGTAGAAAGGGAAGTGGTGAAGAGCTGCACTGGAAGGAATTTTTTCTTCAGAATTTATCACTTGAACTACTGCAGCAGTTTTGTGTACCAGACACCACTGGAAATTCAATGTGCAAGGCACACCACAACCATAACAGAACCAGACATGCCTGTACAAGGTAGCTTTTTGGTGTCCATCAGCTTATTAAATAGAAGCCTGGTTTTAAGAACATCCAGGATGTTAGGAAAGGGTGGAACAGGGACACCACGCAAAGGGCATTTAGGACAGGGTGTATAGCTTGGTAAAGTAGCCCTTCCACTGTGGAGCTGACAGCCCTACCACAAAGAGTTTCAACTGAAATAATAAATCTGACATGTGGAAACCAAACCTTGGAAGTATAGAAAATTTTGTCACGAAGATGGGCACAGGCACGTGCTGTCAAGGGTCTGGTCTGGTGCTTTCCAGCATAGCTCTCTAAGACTTGAAGGTTAATTCTGGGCAAGGTGAGCTTAACTTGTCTTCTGGAGGAAAAGGAAAGGAATAAAAATCTTCTCCCATCCAGGTGAGAACTTGCTAGAGAATATCCTTAGGAAGTATGTAAGCAACTTTGCACACCTAATTAATGTATGAAAAACTGAATGCAATGGGGTCTGGAGTCCTTAGAACAGGAAAGACATGGACCTGTTGGAGTGGGTCCAAAAAAGGGCGACAAAAATGATAAAGGGATGGAAACCCTCTCCTATGAAGAAAGGCTGAGAGCTTTTCCTGTTCAAACTGGAGAAGGTTTCAGAGAAACCTCATCACATCCTTTCAATACTTAAAGGTGGCCTATAAGAAAGACGGGAACAAACTTTTTGTCAGGGTCTGTAGTGATAGGACTGGGGTAATGTTTTCAAACTAAAACAGAGTAGATTTAAATTAGATATAATGAAGAAAGTTTTTACAGTGAGGGTAGTGGAACCCTGGAACAGGTTCCCCAGAGAGGTGGTAGATGCCCCATCCCTGGAAATAGTCCAGGTCAGGTTGGACAGGGCTGTGAGCAACCCGAGCTGGTTAAAGATGTCCCTGCTCACTGCAGGGTGGTTGGACTAGCTGACCTTTAAAGTCCCTTCCAACCCAAACCATACTATGCTTCCATGATTCTGTGAAGTCATTCAGGCAACAGCAATGTCATTGCCCATGTGACAGGTCTGCTTAATAGAGCTGGGTCTCTCAGCGGCATTGTTGAAGCTGTGGTGCCTGCTACGATTGCTAATGGTGTGCAGGGTCCTGGGCTCCTTGTGATCCCAGGCTTTAGCTGGAAAATCCTGGGTGCTGGAGGAGCATGACCCAGAGGTAAGGCTTTTATGGTTACAAATGGCAGAATGTTGCCTAACACTTCAATCACACGATACAATACATTAACTAAGAGCGGAGATACGTGCAAAGCCTGTCTTCAGCTCCGTGCCTTCCTTCAGTGCTGCGCCAAGAAGCAGCCGAGGTGGCGGGATGGGGCGGGGGGCTGAAGTTTCCTCACATCATCCGTAAAGGGCGATAGGCTCAAACCCCGGGGGAAACTGCCTGCTCTCGGCTCCGGTGCCGGGCGGGGGAAGCGTGCCTGAGTTGCCCGCAGCGGGCGCTACTGCGGCGGGGCCGAAGCCGGGGCCAGAGCTGTCACCACCCCCGCGGCCCCGCCCGGGCCACCGCCCCCGCCCGGCGCGGGCTCGGCGGAGGGTCGTGCGGCCGCGGCAGCGAGGGGTCCACCGAGGCGGGGGTGAGGGGGGCACGGTGTGCCCGCGCCGCCGTCCCCGCTGCAGCCTGAGGGGCGCTGAGGAGAGCGGGAGATTTTGGGAAGAGGCGCGGAGAAGAGCCTGGGGAAGCGCTGGCCCCGCCCGCAGGCTCACGCCATGGTGCGGGCCCGTCCCTGAGGAGAGGCGAAGCGAGGGTCGGCAGGGGACGGCGGCGGTGGCGGCGCAGTTGCTAAGGTAATGGGAGTGGGCTGCACTCAGGGCCGGGGCAGGGGCCGGGGCTGCTCTCATCGCCGTTTTTTTCCTCTAGCTGCGTTTCTTTGGTGGAGCGGCTGCTGCGTTTACAGCGGGGTCCTGGTGCCGCTGCGGGGAGAGGAACCCAGAGCTCCGGCCCGGCGGGAGGGTGCTGCCCGGGCGGCCCCGCGGGGAGAGTTTGCCCCGAGTTAGTAGTAGCGGACAGGTGCACGGCGGTGTCCGCGTCACGTACGTGCCTGTACATACTCTGACTCGCACCTCTGGGCGAGCTGGGGGAGGCGTCCGGGCCCGCCCGAGCACACGGCGGCTGAGGTTTGCCCTCCCGCGGGGGCCCCGGGTCACGGTCCGGGGCCCAGGAGGCCCCTCGGCTCTGTCTAAGCGGTGCCGGGGATGCCCTTTCCCCTCGGCGGACGCGGCGTCTCAGCAGGCATAAGGGCTGTGTCCGGGCAGCCGAGGCTCGGTGGGGACGCGGGGCAAGTTGCGGTGCCCTGAAACCACAACGCTTTCCGTGTGGAGGCCTCGGAGAAGGACGAGGGGGAGCAGGCGCTGGGGTACGGCTTGAACGGGGAGCTGGTGCCTCGTGGGAAAACCGGGAAACCGTTTCTCTTCGGTAGTGTGTGGCAGTAATAGACTTTCATCCGCCGACAAAGTGCGTTTGCATGAAGACGGATCGGTGTGTGAGAGTAAAGCTGCCAGGCTCTCTCTTCCCAGAGCCTTAATCTCGTGTGACACTGAAAAGCATCTTAGTCGCTAACTGCGACGGCATAAAGAGAGAGGAAGAGGTTGCGGGACCGGCGGGGAGCTTCAGGTATTTTTTTTTTCTTCTTTTTTTTTTTTCTGAGGAGGTTGCAGGGTTTTTTTGTATAGATAGCAGCATGCTGCTGCTTGTACAGTGCAGGCATAATAGCTGTAAGAGCTGCTGCTCCAAGGAGCAGACTGTGCCCCTGGCTCTGAGATTGTCCCATCTGCACCGGCGCTGCTCACCCTGGGACGGCCTGGGTAAGTTGGGGCTTGCTTCAGCTGACCCCCAAGGGGCTTGCCAGGACGTCATCCCCGTTGTAGCTACGGAGCAGCGTGATACCTCCCAACTCTTCCCTGAAATGAAAGATTATGGATATGCATGATTGCTCTTGACTGGCTTTTATTTGCTGACTGCCAGAATGTAGGGCTTGAAAAGCAGGAAAATCTGATAAATGAAGCCATACTGTTAAACTCCCCATCATATTGGTGTGTTACCCTATATATTGGTGGCTTCCCACCCCAAAAGAAAGCTACGTTTCGTTTGTGTTTTTCTGTGGGAAGCGCTTTGAGAGCTGTGAGTGTGAAAAGCATGTTGTAAGTATAGTGTTATTTGTAATTGTTCACTGAAAAACAAAGTGAAAGAGGTTAACTGTAGTTCAAGGCTTTGGAGATTTAAGGCATTTGATATTATAGTAAATATTCTCCAAGGTCGATTTGGCTTTATTTTGAAGTGGAAAGTTATGCAGATTGGAAGAACTAGCAATTGTTTTCTGTGTGGTTATGATGCATAATACTTTCTCACCAGCTGACTGGAAACACTTTCACTATACTTCCTTGTAAATCTGCTTTAAAAAGAGGTCAGATGTTGACGAGCAGTTGCTGACTTGAGGGCATATGGTTACAAGCACAGAATAATAGTGTTCATTGCTTCAATGTGTGTGTTAAATGCTGAAGAGACTGTTTAGACTCAGCCAATATTGACTTTATATTTAGATGAGCTGTTCTTCTTTCTAACGACCTGACTAACAGCATAATTAATGGCACACATTCCAATTTATTTCCTAAATGGCTACAAGTGTGGTAGAGTTTAAATAGCCCTTATCTTTTCCATTTTGAACTGTTAGTAGCAATCAGAAGGAGAAATAGTTATTTGCTATGCATCTCATACTGAGGTTTATAGTAAGAGATGTTTGAAGATTGCTATTAACACCTGACAGATTTTTCTGGTTTCTTCTTATGACCCTTCCCTTCTAAGAAAAGGCATAATAAGAAGCTGCATATAGTCATTGTTGATGCTGCTTGCCTTAGTTTCTCTCTGATGGTTCCTGTGATGCAGGTAAGGATACCTGCTTTAGTGAATGACCCTGAGGATAAGAGGGAAAGGTGTATCCTCTTAAAGCAGCAGTTACTTCCTTGTTAACCACTTACAAGGTGTTCCAGTGCCTAGCACATAATTCTGGCGGGGCATGCGGGTATGGCAGAGGTGAGCAGAGCACTGTTCATTCACGGGAGTGACTCTGCATTGGTCAATGTTTCCGAAGCAGCTGGAGGAAAGTAGAGCGTGTGGACTGGAAATGGCAGGATCTTTCATTGTCCCTTTGAGCAGCCAAAGAGGGGAGAAGAGGAGAGGGCAGTCCTGTCCCAGCAGACTGCAGCAAACTAGCAGATGGCAGGGAAAGAAAAGAAGCTGCTGTATGTGGAGTAGCAGGAAGACAAAATAGCTGCAGTGTGTCATCTTAATGGGATACATTAGGATGCTCTGTTAAGTCTGTGGTGAAACTTCTGCTTCTTGTGGTGCTGTGGTTCAGGCTTCCTAAAGGAAACACAAGGGTGTTGTGAGGTGACTTTTGTTTTGCTGTCCTTGATAACAATACAAGCCTCCAGCTTTTTAAAAGTGAGAGTTGACTAACCCAGAGGATCTGGCCAGAGATACCTTTGATATCTAAATCAAACCCTGCAGTTGTCAAGTGGCAGCAGAATGTGGTTTGAGCTGCTCTTCCCATGCTTAGTGTTACTAGAGTGCAGTTTTGTCCTTATGATCCTTTATTGCCTTGTGTGTGCTCCATCACCTGGAGCTTCAGACATGTTCCTCAGGCATGCCTAGGCTCTCCAGAGGGAGGTTGTATGAACAAACAGGTTCACTTCACTGAGCAGCTCTGGTCTGTTTCAGGGTACAAATATTGCATCTGGTTGTCAGAACTGAAATGCTCCTGGTTTCTCATGGGACTCTTCCCAGCTTCTTCACAACTGCATTATTATCTATTCAGTTCATGCCACAGCATTATAATTACAAAGAAAACCTGGGTGCAATAAGAATATTACATTGATGATTTGGAAAGGTGTTTCTTCATGCCAGTCTTCAAATTGCTGTCATCCATGTGGCATAAGACAGCACTCTGACATCAGAAGTATCAAATGAGATGCAAGGTACCGTGGTCCCATGTTGTTACTGAAAGGGTGGAAGTACTTTTAACTCTAAATGCTTGGGGGTCTGCATATGAGAGAAAAGCTGGCCAAGCACATTTCAGAAACACTTTGGTGCCTGTAGGTGGTGATGGACATTGCCTTGGGTTTTTAGAAGCATCTGCATGAGTCAGTCACTTGGTTCCTATGGTGTTATTCATCTGACTTCCTCAAGCTATAAAATTTCCTCTTTTCATCTTTGAGCACTTATGTATAGTTGAGCAGCTATTGTTGTATTCTGAACTAAAATATTATGTTCCTAATTTATTTTTTTTTTCCTGCAAATTTCTGCCTTCACTCTTCATCTCTAAACTTTCTGTGTAGTGATTGTGAAAGCACCGCCCACATTGTGGTGGATTTGTGGGGGTATAGAGGTGACTAGAGTGCACACAGTCTGAAATACTCTATAGGATTTACCCTTGAAAAGATAATAGACATATCATGGAGAGTTCTAAACTGTGTTTGATTACATTTTTTCTTTAGTGATATAGTGACTTCTGAAGTTTTTAAAGGATGATGTTGATGTTAGTGAATCCACAGTGTTTTCTTAAACATATTATCTATAAACACACATATAATCTATACATCCTCTACATACATTTACCATGAAAAGACTTTTCCATGATCTCACTTAATGTTTCAGCAGCAGTAATAGCATATTGTGGTGACTGGGGAATGAGCTAATTTCTGCTGTTGTGCTCTATCTATGAAGAGGAGCAAGAAAGAGGAGCTAATTTGTATTTTCCTCATTGGTTGTCAAGCTCCAGAAAGATTGTGGAGTCAAGAGACTGCTGCTACCCACTTGTGTTGCATCAGATCTCATACTATTTTTTAACATCTCTGTAGCTGATGGCAAAGAATGTGGAGAGAAAGAGAGGTAGATCAGAATTTCAGTGAGCAATAAGGTTCTGACATTTTTATGTCCCAGGAGCTCTGCATTGTCATGCTGGAAACAGCTCCAAGATTCAGCAGTAGCAAAGGCACAGGTACTGCGCTTCACCTGCAGGGGGGTGGTGGGGATCATGAAGTAATTAGGCAGTGAAGAGGAAATAGTGCTCTGTTTCTGCCAGAAGTCTTCAATTACATGTTACAAACATCATCCAAGTGGAAAAGGACAATATTTAATCTTTTTCACTGTGCTTATAGAACCTGGCATCAGCAGTGAAAGGTTCACAGGGTGGTTAAAAGCTCCTCTGATTACTACAGGCCTCCTATGCAATGGGGATGTGTGTTGAGCAAATGATAACTGATGGTTTGAAAGTTAGGACTTACATGTTCAATTTATTGCTCTACCATCCATTATGTGAATGTGGAAAGTAACTTAATTTCATTGTGATTTTAGTTTATCATTTTGTAAAAGAAAATAATACTTGTCCCTGTCACAGATGAGCAGCTAGTTTTAGATTATGACCTCACAGGTGTAACAGCACATATGTACTAACACATGATGTACACGTGTGTTAGCTCAGTTAAAGGAGCTGTCTTTATAGGCGTATTATAGTAAACTAGTGGTAGTAAAGTATATTAGTAGCTATAATGTATGTAGCATATATTGGTATTTATAGTAGTCCAGTTATGGCATTGTGGAGTTCAGGGTAGATGAACCACTGCAGTGGGATTTGTAGACTCTTCTGAGCTATGTGGGTGTGAACTTGAGTTAGCTAATTCAGGAGTGGCTTAGATGCTTTTTACATTGCAATTACTGAAGTGATTTGGACATAATTTGCATCTGAAAAGGCTGTGTGGTGTTGTGATAAACAGGAGGGCAGTGAAATCACAGTATATTGCATCAGGTCCTTGAAGTACATGAAATGCAACCAGTTGTGTTAATTTGTACCAGGGCTGTCATGTGGTGCT
Organism: Megaceryle torquata; assembly: GCA_024611175.1. Lineage (NCBI taxonomy): Eukaryota > Metazoa > Chordata > Aves > Coraciiformes > Cerylidae > Megaceryle > Megaceryle torquata. The sequence goes on from JANIJG010006275.1 coordinate 21,546, forward strand.
GTGTCTTCAGAATGACCTGTGCTTTTGGAGAGTAAGTCTCCTATTTTATTTGATTGCAGGGTGCTTGCAATTTTCCATCCTCTTGAGAATGAACAGCCAGCGAGAACTCTCAGCACTTTGGGGTGTTTTAAATGAGACTGTGCAGTCACAGATCAATGCAGGGGTGGATTGGTTGTTATATCAACTTGCATTACACTACTTTAAGGGAGCTCTATTTTAGCAAGCTGTATTTGGAACAGGGAGTTTAGGTGGAGTAATTCTGAATTTGGATTCTGAACAGGTACTGGGGCCTTTTTTTTAAAATTTTTAATATTTTTATTTTCTTATCAACCTGTATTAGAGCCATCCATTAGTTTATACTTCTCATTCAATTTTCTTATTAAATCAATTTTATTCAGTTGTTTTAAACTTCTTGGATACAGTATGAAATAGAAAATGCAGTCCAGCTCCCAGAAGTAGCTTGCTGTAGTTGCAATTAGTATTTTCTATGGTGCATAAAGTACGAAGCACTTTCATAGCTGGTGTATTTGATGGACCAGCTTCATAGACAGGATGCTCTTAGCACACCTTAACCAATCTGAGGAAGATGATTTTTTCAGAGAAGGATTTATATGGGAGAATGGATTAGAAGTCTATCCTCAGCTCTGTATTATCAATGCAGTACTAATTTTCCACAGGGAACAATTCTGGCCAATAAATTGGCATTGTTGCAAAACAACAAAATGCAGTTTCAGCGTTCTTTGCAACTGCTCCTTGCAGACTGATAGCACTTAATAAATACCGCAGTAGCCTGGAATCACCAATTCAGATGAAATTCAAAGTTGGGCTGTATCTCTGTCTTTGCATTTCTAAATTCATATAGCACTGACACTTGTTTCAGTTAACTGTAAATATATGCTGAATATTTATGTTCTTTGTAGGTACCTGTAGTCACAGTGTGCTGGCTTGGAGCCTTTCCAAGAGCACTGGTGCTCACAGCAGTATTATTTTATTGGAAGGTAGATTGATTGCAGGTGGATACTGCATTTTGTTCTGAATTCTTTGGAAGAAGGATGGTAGATGTATTGATGCCAGTTTCTTCCTGAGTATAATAACATTCCATTAGAAGCAAATTTGTTATGCAAGTGCCCATTTTAACAATTGATTTCATACAGGGAAAAATTTCCCTTGTTAACAAGCAGTTCATGCGTCAATATTTGGTACCACCCATCCCCATTCCACTTCTTCTTTTGGTTGTCTTATGTGTCTGTCAAATAGTAGTTTGAAAACTCTGGAAGTGGGAAAGGTCTTTCTTTTAAATTGGCAATGCTTCCAGCACATGTTGAATGAACGGACCTGAAAAAAAGGTATTGTGTATTTCTCCATTTAAAAAACAACATTAGAGAATGCCTTTAATTAGACTCAGAATTAGACTTCAGGGAGCTCAGAACCTAGTCGGTGTCAGGTGCCAAGAAAGTTACTTTACCTTGGCTTCCACCCCTAGGTTTTCTGGATGTAACATCTAGTTGCAGACAGTATTTTCAGCATTCTAAAATAGCTTCAAATATCTGCAGATTCAGAAATATATAGAATCAAAATGGAGTGTGGCTTCCTGGGGAAAGGCAAGGAAAGTAATCAACTTCCATGGTTTATCAAGAAGCAGTCAGATCATCTGCCAGGTGACTGAGATAGGTCACCTGTGGCTAACAAGACCGGAACAACCAGAAACGTATATCCTTAGTGTCATCTGTTACACAGTTATGTGACAGGGTGTGTGCTACCACTGTTGTCACAGATGGAGAGAAAATTGCTCAAGACCATGGAGAGAGTCCTTTTTTGGAGGTATTACAAGGCCTTGATGATCCCCAGTTAGCAATGCTCTGCTTAGTCCATCACACTGTGAATATTTATTCCTTTTATTAAAGGACATACATGATTTGGAACTGGAAGTAATTGGACAGAAGTACCTACAGAAACTATCTGCTCACATTAGATTATACAGTGGGTTGAGTTTAAACTTAGCATCATATAGCATCATATATTCTATTTTGGTAGGAAGAGACCTTTAAGATCGAGTCCAACTGTTAACCCAGCATTGCCAGGTCACCACTAAATCATGTCCTTAAGCATTACATTTAACACATTTTTTTAAATACCTCCAGGGATGGTGACTCCACCACTTGCCTGGGCAGCCTGTTCCAGGGCCTGACAGCCCTTTTGGGGAAGAAAATTTTTCCTAATGTCCAAGCTAAACCTCCCCTGGTGCAACTTGAGGCTATTTCTTCTTGTCCAATTGTTTGTTTCTTGGGAGAGGAGACTGACTCACACCTGTCTACAACCTCTTTTCAGGTAGTTACAGAGAGTGGTAAGGTCTTCCCTGAGCCTTTGTTTCTCCAGGCTAAAGAACCCCAGTGCCCTCAGCTACTCCTCATAAGACTTGTTCTCTAGACCCTTCACCGGCTTTGTTGCCCTTCTTTGGACATGCTGCAAGCACTTCAATGTTGTCCTTATACTTAGTGGTCCAAAACTAAACCCAGTATTTGAAGTGTGGCCTCACCAATGCCAAGTACAGTGGAATGATCACTTCTCTACTCCTGCTGGTAACACTATTTCTGATACAGGCCAGGATGCCATTGGCCGTGTGAGCGCACTCACTGCTGGCTCGTGTTCAGCTGGCTGTCAACCAACACCCCCAGGTCCTTTTGTACAGGACAGGTTTCCAGCCACTCCTTCCCAAGCCTGGAGTGTTGCATGTAGTTGTTGTGACCCAAGTGCAGGACCCAGCACTTGACTGCATTGAGCCTCACACCATGAGGTCCATGAATCCAGCCTATCCAGATCCCTCTGCAGAGCCTCCCTATCTTCAAGCAGATCAGCAAACCTGCCTAACTTGGTGTCTGCAAACTTGCTGAGGGTGCCCTTGTTACCCTTATCCAGTTCATTGATTAAAATACTAAATATTAAATAGGACCGGCCCCATTATTGAGCCCTGAGGAACACCACTTGTGACTGCTTGCCAGCTGGATTTAACTCCATTCACCACCACTCTCTGGGCCTACTTGTCCAGCCAGTTTTTTATCTGGTGAAGCATCTGCCCATCCAATCGGATGATCAGGAGCCTAGAACTTGCTCCCTGCCCTAGTACTGTGTGGAAATGTAGATATAGCTGTAGGACGTTTTGAGGCAAGTTTTTCACAGGAAGCACTTAGTTACATGTCTTGAAGGGGTCTGCTCCTTTAGGAAATTTCTGTAAGACCAGTAGAAATTGCAATCTTCATCAGGATCCCAGTTTCCCTAAAGAGAAGAAAAAGGGAGTGTCCCAGAATTGTGTCCTTTCTCCCTGCTGTGGTAGGGTGAGGGGGGGAAAAAAGCCTCTGCTGGTTCCATGCCTGTATAAGCACCCATCTTTCATCCTGCCAATTGCAGAGCAAGGGAAGCGCTGAGCTCTCCAGTACTTCAGCATGTGGCTTCCTGTGAGCTGATACCATAGAAAGAGGAGGAATGGGGTCCTTTAGGATCCGTGAATTCTCCCAGTATAAACAAAACTGCTTTCTCACAACAAAGAGCACTTCATTTGGCAAAAATTTGATCATTAAGTGCAGTTGCTGGAAGTGTTTATACTTTGTTCCTTAAAAAAGGCAACAGACTGGATATTGTTGATAGTACTGCAGTCCTCAGCACTTGCAAGGAGGGGCAGAAGGTCCCACCGGGTAAGTATTTTCAGAGTGACTTCAGTTACAATTTGATGTCCAAAACAGTAATCAGAAGCATTTTTAGATGGTCTGGGAACTGCACTTCACTGATCAAAAGCAGACTCCCTTTGCTGCTCCTCCATGCAGGGGAGCAGCACCATGATATCCTGAGTGGCATGAGGATCCTTCTTGTCTATCACTGCTAACTGTGGTGTGGCTCCCTGTCTGTGGATGCCCAGCCCCTGTTTCACTAGCCCTCGTGTCCTCCTCATCTGATTCAGGACAGGAAAATGTTTGCAGAGTTTTGTTCTGCTGAGTGTGGTGGTCAGCAGCACTGTGTATAATACCAGCATTCTCCTCTATTCACCAGTAAGGATACTGGAGGAGATGGTAGATTTTTGATCTCTGCTCCAGTCTTCCCTGCTTTTGCCTGATTTAAATGGAAGTTGTATCAGTTCCTCTTTGGAAAGTTACTTCACTGGTCATATCGGTTCACTTCTGAAGGAAGTGAGTTGTGCTGTGCCCTGACTGAGCTATACCAGTGAAAAGTAGAGTAGGTTGGACCTGCAGATCCACTGGTTGATGTAATTACCTGGTAAACCAGATAAATTCTACGACATGCTGTATGTTGTCCTCTAGTATATGCATATTGCTTGGCATGCCTGAGTCCCAGTTTAATGAAGTAATAATTAACCAAGAGAGGAACATGAAGATAAGTTTTTCTTCCCAGTGTAAATCTAGAGAGAGTCTTGTAATGGATATGAAATAGAAACTTAATGGGGACTAACTGAATTCAGAGTAACTGATTTTTTTTTTTTTTTTTTTAATTCATTTTACCCCCCCATCTCATCCATCCTGTCACCTTAATAACATGATTGATTCAACCTAAATTTTCTAGCAGATCAGGTAGGGATTTTTCCCATTAGGTAATTATCAGTTCAGCAGGGTTGGTGGTATATGATTTCTCAGGCATGTGAAAACTCATGTAGTCTAGATGTATTTCACTAATTAGAAAAATTAACTAGGGGTATTAATGACACAAAATTATATTTTACTCTGTGATTGTGTGCTAAAGCTCTAAATATCTCATGATTTAACATTAGCACTCCATGACAATTATAAGCTGCCCTTGAAATATATTAATGATATAACAAAGGTAATTTCCACTTACTGGCACCTGAAGCAGTATTTCAGTTTAGCAGTGCTGATATCTTCATGGGGATTCATGAAGTAGTTTCTGTTTTCTGGGATTAAATTTTTACGTATTATAAAAAAACTCATCCATATGTGCCAGAAATGTTTTGCAGTGTGAGTTTTGTTTATTAAATTGACAACTTAATAAACTTGCTCATTTGCTCTTTATGTGTGGCAGAGTGATAGAATGGTCAGCACAAATGGCTTTCAATTTTTATGACTTTTGCTGCTGATCAGTCTGGGTTACGGGAAGCGTGGCTATTGCAAGAAAGCAGCTGGGGGAAAAACAGCAGCTTTTGAACCTGAAAGTTGGAATTTAGAGACCATTTGTTTCTTTGAAGATGTGCATTTGGATTTAGATTGCAGGTGTGTGAATTCAGGCTGGTATGAGTAGCCAGTGGCAATGTAAGCTGCCTGTAGAAGTAAGGAGCTGGCAGTAAGCACTCTTCAGGTACTAACTAGAAGCTGTGCATGAACATTCTTAATTTTTTTTTTTTTAAACCAAAATAAAATGTTTGTTTCCACACCCTTCTGAGCCCCATGGAGCTGAAATGTCTATGTAAGACCAAGCTGGATTCTTTTCTGGCTGATGCATCGTAAACATGGGCTTAGAGAAAGGTTTAGAGGGCAGATTCTGTTTTTAACCTGTGTAGTGATGTAGGGTTGACTTTTGGCTTGCATCTTGAGTAGACTGGGCTGGCAGTGAGGAAAAAATTATGTAGAAAGACTAGTTTTCAGTAAGATCCCTTGAAAACTTAGTCCTGCAATTCATGCGCTCTGGGTTACGAGTTTTTGTTGGTTTGTTTTTTAACAGAGAACTGTGCAAGTCAGATGTGGAGTTTCATACACTATTAATTAATAAGGGTTGCACATGGAGCACGTTAACATAGTATTAGGGTAAAAAACCTGTGCTTTGAATGTGAACAGTCTCATCTGTGTTTGCAGCAGGTGGCCTGTATCACTGGAGCCCTGGCTTTGGACTCTTCACCCTTCTCCTTGGTGGCCTGTCCCCAGGCAGATGGAGCAGTGCTCCCTTGGGGTTGTGCCTATGTTCCTCCTTGTTCAGAAGTTTTACCAGTGATTCCATGTTCATCGGGTCTTAAGTTAGTGCCCCAGTCCTCAGACTAGTGAGAATGCCCTGTTTGTGAACTGGCTTGAAGCCAGACTTTAGCATGGCAGGAGTGCAGGGAAGCAGTCCTGTGTCACTGTGTGCTGATCTCCACTCAGCTCCTGTATGTTAAAAGGCACAGGTGTAATGGGATCCATGGGGAGAGACCAGGCATAGGCATGCTTTCACCTTGAACAGCCAAGAGCATGCCTGTGTCACATCACTGTCATATTTTCTTTAAGAAAAGATTTGTTGATTTTATTTATTTATTTTTAAAAGCAGTTTAAAAAAAAGAGGAGAAACTTGGGTGATGGTCAGAGCCCTGACAATTCCTCAAGGGTGTTGGGGGACCCGTGGTCCAGGGGCCCTGCTAAGGCTCATCCCAGAACCAGCAGTGCCCAGGCTGTGTGGAGGGGATGCTGCACTTGCCTTTGCTTTGGAGTGCATGCCAGTCCTACCTTGTTTCCAGCCTTGTCCCTTGTGTCATCCATCCTGCTGTCACTCCTGCAACGGTGGCCCTGCTTCTGACCAAAATGCAGCAGGAGTTGCTGGGCACTAGTGGGAAGCATTCACAAGTTCCTGTCTTGCAACAACAGGCTCACTTGTATTGATTGCCTTTTGTAGATCTTCAGAGGCAGTTGGTGGCTCCCTCAACGTCACCGTGAGCAGCGTGACAGCTACTGCTGCATATTGTGCAAGACGTTTTTATCTTGTTGCACCAGAGTAGATGAAAAGCTTCAACATGTGTGCTATGGGGGAAAATCCAGAGGTATCAGAAGAGATCAAGTGAGCTGACAGCGTAAGAACAACAGAATTTGTCAATGTGGACGTTCAAAGTGAATAATGCACTGTGAATAGAGCACCCAAGTAATGCTGCAGAAGGCTTTTAGATTAGAAATTGGAAGTTTCTTCTTTAAAGGAAGATTGCAGTTAACTTCCAGTTGAGCAATTGTTTCTTTTCAAGTGTCCGTGAATCATCTCAGATATAATGTAAGCAGTGAATGTGGTCTTTATATACTGCAGGTGAAGCTGAAGCTCAGGTGACTTAATGTATGCTTTCAACTCTGCTTTGTATTTGCCTTCAGAAAGTTATGTAAAATCTCTACCTAGTTCCTATGCCATTCAATCTGAGTGATGATACCTAGACCCTAATTCTTCAGTGCCTTGAATTTCATGATTGAGAAGTGTGGTGAAAACGCACATTAGTGTAAATCACTCAAGGTGCTGTAATTTTAAAATGCTTTATCCTTCATCATTTGTGCTATTTAATTTTTGTGGCATCTAATAATTTTGCTTTGAGAATTTACTCCCATTTCCTTTTTGGCTCATGACCTGGCATGACAGTGTGGTGTTTGGGCTTCTAGGAAGACATGAGAGTTCAACGAGAGTTAAAAATAAATTTATGGCCTTTATATATAAAATAGTGTCTAAATTGACCTGAACATGCCATTGAAATGGGATACATATGTGTATTAATTTGAGCTAACACTCTATTGCTGAGTTTCAAAATTTATATATACACTTACAAATGCATTTGTGCCTACAGTCGAGTGTGTGCATATATACTTTATAAAAGAAAGAAATGAAGGAATCTGGATTGATGTATATTATTTAACCTTTGTCTCTGTGATGCCCTTCTTAAAGGGATACCCCTCGCTTAAAGAGGTTCAGTTCCAGCATGTGACTTTTCCTTGGGGGCTGATAACTGTCAGCTAGAATGGCTTGGGGCTGTATTATACACAAAATTACATGCTATATAAGTATATTATAGGCTGAAGCACTTTTGTCACCTTTGTGAATGTGAAAAGTGAGTGAATAGGAAAGTATCTTCTTTGTTAAATAAGGGAGGTGGTTTAGAGGCGAATTGTGATTTAGGAATGATTGAGTAGATTATGTGCGTGTACATACTTACACCTTTTTTTGGTCTCAGTTTTAAATAAAATATATTGACATGAGAAATGTTAATATACTTTCAGTGTTACAGAAATGGAGCTTGTCAGACAGCTTTAATGCCAGTGTCTGTAAGGGGTCACCATGCGGCTTCATGTGGCATTTAACTTAGGATGGAAGTTTTCAAAGGTGCTGGTGGAAGAAAAAATTAAAATATAGCATTTGGCTTAGAATTTAAAGTGTCCTTCCTGCACTGGGCTCTTACTGTTTTGCTGTTGTGTTTTGGTTTTTTTTGTTGTTTGTTTGTTTTTTTTAAACTAATGTTTTTGCCTCAAGCCTGTCATGACCTGGAGAAGACAAGGCAGCACTTCTGTGCTCCTGCAAGATAGTTTGGATTAAGGAGTATTACACACAGTTGTTTTCCTGTGTCCAGCTGCCTTTTCCTGGCTGTATCGTGAAAAGAGCTGAGGGAAGCTGCTTACTCTGAGCGAGCAGCTCTGTCTCCCCAGTTCTCAGCTGCTGCCCTGGGGCTGGGGAGAGCTGGAGGCATTTCTGAGTGTCTGCAGGTGACAACCATCAGTGCCTGACAGTCTGCTGCCAGTTCCAGTGGGGTTTCACTCTGTCTCAGAGCAAGCTCTTTATCCTTCTTGGCTTTTTGCTGGAAGGTACTGCAAAAGCTCCTAGAAAAGTCTTAAGCCATTTGTGCTTTATAGCAAGGAAAGGAAGTGTGTGAAATGTTAATTCTTCTTTTATTGAATGGGAGCTTATGATAAAAGACAAGAACTGAGAGAGAAATGTGTTGTGTGTGGGGTGACCTAAACTACAGCTGTATGTGATTTGGTGGTCCTTGCTTTTGGGGCATTGTGCTGTAGACGAATGAGTTCAAAGCATTTAACTGTGTGATGTGGTGTGATGAAACTTTGCACTGGGTGAAGTCTGGAGCATGGTTTCCTCTGTACCATCCTTGTCTGTCTGCCTTGGAGGTAGTTGCATGTCCTTGCCATGCTCTGCTGCAGCCTGGAGTGATGCTGACTTTTGCTCCCGTCCTTGCAGTCTGAACGACGAGAGGCAACCATGGCCCAAGCACCCACTGATCCAAGTAATGTGGAAAGTGCTGACCCAGAGGAGAGCTCTCCAAATATGATAGTCTACAGAAAGGTAAGGATTTGGAGCTGTTCACAAAAAATCTCTTAAGTGATTGGCTTCATGGATCCCATGCCCCTTCTGAAGGCAAAGGTATGTTTCAGGCTGTTTGGATGCATAGCTGAAATAATTTTCAGGAAAGTAGGTATTTAAAACTATAGCTGTTGAGGGCTTGGAAGTCTTATTCTGTTCAGTGGAAGCATTTAAGCTTGTTAGTGTAAAATATTTGATGACAAACTAATAACTTTAAATTTATAACTTCCTGGAATAGTTGTGATATAACTTCAGCTAATCATTGAAGTTTATTAAGTCTAGCTAAAATAAGTGTGCATACCTCCCTAATTTTATCACACTAAGCGTAAAGCAGCTGGCATACAACAATCTTTTAGTACTTAAAAAAATATATTGTGGATATTTTTGTTGCATAATTTACAGTTTGAGTCTTTGCAAGTACTTCCTGTTGCATTGCCTAAATTGAAAAAGAGAAAACTCTCAAGTGATAGTGAAAAATGAATTAGACGAAGGTGGAATAACCACAGTGCATGATGTCAAAGAACATTCCTTCACCGTGATAAAATGTCTTATTCTGAAGTATTCTGGAATTAGTGTGAAGGCTGAAGGAAAGAATCCATTGACCCATTTACTAAGGCATTGTTTTACTCTGGGTTAGGTGTATCTGTTACCTATGAAATGGAACCATGTTGTAATTTAATGAAATCACATAAGTATATTTTATTTAGACTGCAAAATGTTTTAAGTAGCATGTGAAAGTGCTGTGTGGTTCTGACAAAAATAAAACTTCTTGCATGGCTCAAATAAACTACCATTCTGTTAACATGAGAGCTACAAATGCTAGCTCAAATCAAGTTTCCTTGTGTAGTAGTGATCCTGGGTAAAACTTTATGTTTTCACTCATTTTTACACCTCACAAAATAGCTATAAATAAGTAAAATGTGTTGAGTGTACATGGTACTGTTTTCTGCTTGCTTGACTGCAATCTTGATGACTTTTCATATGCTGAGAAAAACAATTTGTGTTTCATATAGAGCATAAGTTGTTTGAAGTGTTACTTTTTGATGACCATAATTTTGATTTAGCTGTTGCATATTTGGTTTGGAATCTGGAATTGTTAACATGGGAAAATTTTTTGGGTAATGTGTAGGCTTGTTTGTTTTGAATGTGTTATGAACACACTTTGGCTGCTAATTTGGAAGTAGCAGTAGTCAGTTAGTCAGATTATCTTTATAGAACCTGTTTGCTGAGAGGCCCAACACCCCAGCAGGTTGAAGCAGATACAGGCTATGAAAGAAGCTTCTGGTTGGATGATCTAGAACTAGGGCATTACATCTGTGACTTTGCAGAGAATCCACTTATTCTTGAAAACCTTATGTTTTAGTTGAATGTGCCTCACTTTCTATTCCTCTCATGGCATTAATACTTCAGGATTTCTCAATTTCTTTGCCTTTTAGTGTTTCTTTATTGTTGCTGTAGAATAAAGCTTACAAGTTCTGCCTTATCAACAGGAAATGTACTTACACCATTTGATTCATTGCTCCTTACTGGTGTTCTTCAGATGTCAGTATTATCAGTCCTTCATAATACAGTCATCTGTCAAAATACAGTTATCTTTCAGAATAGTCTGCCCTTTGCGTTGCTCAATAATACTATATTCTGTATTGTCAATGTTCACCTAATGCACGTCTGTCAGGTATTGGTATTTTTCTTCTATCCTTATATATATTTCTTACATTTTCTTATATTTCTATTATTGTCAAGTATTTTTGTTGAGGGTTTTTGTTGCTTTTATGAATAGGGTTAATATTGCTTATTTTTCACAGTTAATTTCCATTGGTGATTGGTTTACTAAATCTAATTTACTGTTTGATATTAGTTATACATATTACACATCAATTATATGTTCCTTAGTGTTGAGAACTCATGCAAAATCTGAGACAAGACTTTTATTCTCTTGATTATCTCTCCTCTCTCCAAATGAGTGTTTAGTGCTTCATCTCTCATTTCCTTTCAAATGGCTTGATTGCCAGTAATGAATGAGGAAAACACTGCACTGGACTCCCTGAAATACAGAACACAATCTGCCAGCATACTGCACAATACAGGGTTGGTGTTGTGTCACAGTAAAAGAAAAGATTTGTGTCTCCCAGCACGGTTCCTGAGATGCAATTGTTGATGCCTGTAAGGAAGAGGAAGTAAAGGCAAGCTTCAGTGATGGGACCACAGTAATTCCCGCTCTTAAGTGTCAGCTGTTTTGTTGCTTGTTCTAACTGCCTCATTTGTGGGTTTGAAGGGAGTAAAGCCCAGAAGTACAATCACAAATCGTTCATACTTGATTTACAGAGACTCATTGAGGTCTAGTTAAAGTTCATAAGCCAAGGAGTGGTTGTGTTTGCCTGGTTTTCTTTATAATTGCTAGTGAGAGACACTTGCCTCTAAAGGACAAATGAGATCTTAGGTGGTGCTGTGTGTCCCTCTGGCACAACTTCTGTTTGTTTATGGAGAAAAGCCTAGAACAGGCTATTGTCTATACTTAGGTAGGTGAAACTAAGTGGGGTGGATTTTGGCCATGCAGAACAAAATAAACTAATTTATTTTGACTCCAATTAGTTTGAGATACTCTCTATGGACTTTTGCAAGCAAATGTATTCTAACTGCTTTGATTGCTATAGCAGATGGTCTCCATGAGATAAGTCTTATTTTCTTCTACCTTCAGGGTTAACCTCTTGGGGCCTGATATTTATCAAATTGTGAGGCATGTTATTTTTTTAATCCAAAATGCTCAATGTTGCTCTACGGTTCTGGAAGACATCTGTGTGTGGATTAGGTGGAGCAGATGCACTTGTTAGGGTAAGTAGTGTTAAGGGTGTAATTTGCCTCACCCTACGCTTGTTAAAATGAATCTCACCCTAAACTACATGAGCTGTATTGACTAGGTCTCCACTGACTGTCATGGGTGCCTTGACACCTAGCTGTCAGGTACTTATGTTATACTGTAGACATCTATACTTAAGCAAGCTGCATCCCACTCCTAGAATTTGCGCATCCTCTCATCTCTCTGCATGTCTTGCTACTTAGCACTGGGCTGGCTATAGGGCTATGAGTTGTGCCGCAGTGAAGATGTGCTGTCATTTGTCTTGGGTGGCACAGTGATAGCCAATGAAAAATGTAAGGGTGCTGCAAAAACTGCATTGCCATTTAGGTACTGCTCTGTTGGTAAAACATGGCCACCATGTTTCCTTTAATCAGTCTGGCCACATCTGGAGAAGGTGCTGATGTATTGTTTTTTGGGTTTTTTTTTGTTGGGATTACTACTGGAAGAGTGGTGTACAGTGCTTAAAAAGACTGTTTGAAATGCGCTACCCTCCTTCTCATGGGAGTAAGTAATGTCAATACACAAGGGCTTCTGTGCAAGTGAATGACATCCCAGTCCTCACTTCAGTCTGTGAGCGTTGTGTGGGTGCTGCAGCATGGAAGGAAAAAAAAGGCAATAAAAAGCCAGTGAGAGGAGAAAAACACTCCAAGTAAACAGCAAAGGAAAATATCAATTCATTTTAAATGCCTGTAACAGTCCCTTGAAATCCAAACACCCTTGATTGCCTTTCTGGCTTCCAGTGCTGGTTACTGTGTCCCAGAAGCCCTTTGGCTCATCATTGCAATAATCCAAGTCTGAAAGGTCACCTTCTGCAGACTGTAATGAAGGACAAATGGTTCACAGACACCTTCTGGCACAAGACCTATTAGGCAACCTATTACCAAAATAAGTTGGCAAATGAAATCTTCTTATAGAAAGGATGGCAGAAAATTGTCACGTCACCGAAACAAAAGGAAAAATGAAATATTTAGGGCTTGACTAAATAAGAACTGAAAATGCCAATAAGGAAGAACAGTTTAGGAGTACCTGGGGAGTATAACAAGGATGAAAACACAGAAATGAAAATCTAGACTGGATAGCAAGGCGTACTTATTTCTCTGAGAGATCTCTTAGGAGGGGGAAGAGTTCACAAACTGTGCTGTTAGAGACGTTCAGAACCGCTGAGAGCATGCATACTTTGAAAGATATCCCACGATAGAATCAAAGAAAATACCTGCATTATCTGATGGTACATTTCCATCTCTGCTTAATTTTGCCAAGCACATCTTCTAGATCTGCTTGCTAACATTGGCACTTAGTGAGTTAAATTTTGAAATTTTTATGGTTTTTTGTTGTAAATCTTTGAACAAGCAGGAAAATCTAATTTCCAAAGGCAATTACTGTTCTAAGTAAATATAATACAAACTTGCAGCTGCCACAAGATGCCTTCAGAAAAATCTGAGTTGTTTGCTACCTTCAGTACTTGGCAGCCTTACCCTCCTTTTAAATGCTGGTTTAAGATTTGAATTGTGATAAATTTTTTTTGAAACAAAACAAAAAGTAAAAAATGCACCCTTACATTAGCAGCTTCTCTCTGAGCAGATTCTAGGGTTCCAGTGGTGGCACATAGCTGGTGTGTTGCTGTCAGAACTGGTCCAACGTGGTGAAAGGGCAGGAAATGGGACAACAAAGAGCTGTAAAAACCGATATATACGTACAAAAAAAGTATGGACCATGAAGCAAAAAGCTGCGGGAAGAGGCTGCTGTTGACATTAGCTGTTGAGATGAGGGGAAAAAAAAATAAAAGTGCTAGTATTGTGAGCTAGTCAAAAGATGAAGACTACTTTTTGTTTGCTCTGAAGTTGTGCTAAATAGCACATGAAAAACTGTCTCCATAGGATGCTGTCCAAGCAACCAAGAGCGGACAAAACCAGTAAGAGTGTAGGCCAAATGAGGACTGTTGCAAAGAAAAAACCCGAAAACTGCAGTGTAGTAAACTGGTTGGATTTCATGCATACAACTTTTATACTTTAAATAAAAGCAGTCTGCATCTCTTTTGAGGTTTCCTAACCCTTTCAAGGTTTTATGCTGTTGTAGAGAGAGAACAGCATAAACTCGAGAGAGGGTACATGAAATCTGAGGTTCTCCCACAATTGCTTCTGTTTTGTAACTGGTTCTTCAATGTAAAGTTATATAAGTATGATGATAATGCATGAACTGATTATGCTGCAGCCCTATAGTCTTCAAATTTTCCTCAAAGATTTTTCTGTACTATTGGTAGAGATTATTTTTATGGCATTTTAAGCCATCTTGCTTTTGACATTTCCTGACTTTTTTTTTTTTTTTTTTTTACACTGTTTCCAGACTAAAAGCAGTAACCCAGGATTAAGCTAGGACTGAATTTGAGAGTACACATCAGTACTTCAATTCAGGAATTGAAGCATGCACTATTTTTGATAAGTAACCCCCAAACTAGCATTGTCAATGTTGGAAAACAGATTTAAACCCAATCTTCTCACCAAGATGTGTTAACGTGCAGGTTAGGCAGCAGGACAACTTTAACTCTGCATGTTCTGTATTGCACATTGAAAAGGAGGTTTCCATTAATTTCTCACTGCAAATACTCAACATGCCTTGGTTATAAACACACGTTGGCGATTTCTTGAAACCTTGCTATTTTATTTATCGAACTGATTTACTGTGTCAACAGCTTTGACTGTATCGGGTGTTGGGTAGAGAAGGGTGAACACCTGTGTGCAAGATGGGCTACTTGTTAAATTGTAGCTGCAGTAAAGGTAGAGGTGGATGGCTTTTATCTAGAACATTCCCTTGGCATTTCCAATTCCTAGGAGAGTCATAGTCCAGTATTGTGCAGTGGCAATGAAAAACAGATATAATCCCAGAGTGCCTTGGAGAAATATTTCTGGGGGAGTGATGGGTGTCAATAGTATGCTAAGGGCTAGTGATACAGCCTCATCTAGGTCATGGCATTGTCTTCTCTGTTGTCATCTCCTGTCTTCAGAAAACATGACCTGGTTACAGAGGGTGGGCTAGAAACAAGTGGCTTATTTAGCTGAGCAAAACAAAAGGATGTAGGAGAAATGTAATTACGTGGCCAGAATGCTCTAAGGGATAAATATTGGGCAGGTGGCCTTAGCTCTTGGGTATTGTATCTCTCTTTGTAGTTAGGGATTTTGGTGATAAGGCTGTAGTTATATGTATTTTTTTTAATTATTATGATTTATTTTTTTACTAGTTTTCTCCATATTCAGAAGCAGTTGCTGTATTTAAACTTACTTAGTTTTCTTTCCTCTCTGGCTTATCTTTTCTCTGTTACCATTTGTAGCTGAAGCAAACTGTCTCTTGTACCCATAAAACTCTAATTACAGTGATCTATTACTTTTTTCTGCTTCTGAGAACAGCTAAAGATGAACTAGGACCAATAGCTATGACAACTTCAAAGTATATTTTTAGCAAAGCAACTAGTGCAAATTTAGAATACAGAGATAAAAGGGGAAGGTTCAGCTAGAGGGTAAGATTTATGCTATTCTAGCTGAAGCACTTGGTGCCTTGCATTTTTGGAAATGGTTCTCTTTTTTTATTCCCCCCAGCATCTTTCTCGTGTCATTCTCTGTGTATTTGTTGTTGTCAGCATTTTAAGTTATGGTCTTGGAGTATTTTTAACTATGTTTGTTGGTTTACTTTTGTATGTTGGTTTGGGCAAGATGCTGAATATTAGTTTTCTTTATGCCTAAAGCATTATTTTAGCCATGGGATTGCTTCATTTATTAAAAAACAAACCAAAAGGAAGTAGTGAAGTAGCAGAGAGCTGTCAGCCTGACTTGTTCCAGGAGGCGGCTTCTGGCTATTTCAAATGCAGTCTTGGACCCTAAAGTTAAGATGAAAGAGAAAAGAGTTTGGATGGAATTGGATGAGATGTTGGCAAAACCATGAGGTTTTGTTTTGTAATAGAACTTCAGCTAAACCCTTATTCTAGACTCATTAATAAAATATCACTTCAGAGGATTATGAACTTCTTTCATAAGGCTCTGCGATAAAGTTTGAGTGGGAAGATTCATTTCAATAAATAGAATTCCATGTGCAGGACCATGAAAATATGCAAATGAAGTTCCATTTGAAAACTCATGGTTTTGCATCCTAAGACATTTTGAAGCACGCTTTCTTTTTTTCCTGAGGAGCTGTCATACCATGTTCAAGGAGAAGCAGTTATTTTTATTCTTTTTTTTTCCTTTATTGCTGTTGTCTTGTATCTTCTTTTTCCTTGTCTCCAAAGTTAAATGAACTGAAGAAAAAGGAAAGTAACTGGATAACCAGACACTGAAGTGCCCAGGCCTGCTTAACAAAGAATTGTATTATCATTCTTGAGTATATTTGATATTTTAGTTCAAAGGCTACATGTTTCTGAGAGGGAGAAAAATAAGCAGAGGTGTTAATTTAAATAAAATATCTCCCTACTTTGCTTTTCTTTGATATTAATGAAGCTCATTAATATTACCTTGCATTTAAGTGTTCGAAAATTATACTTTGGACTAGTGCTTCTGAAGGTAAAGTGATGCCTATGTGGCATAGAGAAGAAGAAATGACAAAATATTATATGTATTTTCTGAATGTTTTAATTGAGAGTATGATGAGTGGAATGAATTATTTGGTTTTATTTCTTGATTGTGAGAGAAAGCAGAGCAACTTCAATTTTTGTTCATGTTTTGATTTTGTAAAAATGCCATTCTGTGACAGTGAAGTCAAATAGAAATGGTTCTGTGGTTATGTTTTTAAACTCCAGATGTAAATGGTTTTGCCCACCAGTGTCATCTCGGAGTACAGTGCTGCAGGTGTCACTTCCATTCTCTCTGTTTACCAGCTCTTTTGAGTTGTGTTTTTTCCCTGGTTCATGAAAATAGGTTTGGCGGCCACTGCATATTAAAAAATTTCCTCCCTGGCTCTGTTACCATTTCACATGTCTTTTCCTTATGTCTTACTTTAGTTGGCAGTTTTAGCAAGGAGACCTGGAACTGGAGGGCTGCGGAGGCAGTTTAACAACGTCTGTATTTGCGAGCATAATTCTCGTCTGCCTTTTGGCATGACCGTGGCTGCAGGAGCTGTTTTGCTGGTGCTCCAGACAAAGAGAATATTTCATTCACTGATGCTGTAATTAGATGCCTTTCCCCATCAGTAAATCCACAAAATTTTGTTAACCATGGGCTTGTAGCTGCGTACAAATTGGCTCATTCAATAACTTGCACAAAATGTCACAAACCTTGGCAGCACTGCATTCTTGTCACTTGCACTGTTCCCCACCAGGGTCTTAATAAAATTAACTGGAGCTGCATTATTTATATTTTTTCTGTGCATGGAAAAACAGAGCTAATAATAACGGCATTACTGTTGTCTGTTTGTATGCTGAAGATACTTCAACCTTTGGCTTGTATCTGGAAAGTTATCTGTAAAAAAAAAAAAAAAAAACCAAAAAACACCAGTCACTAAAACCACTTGGTTGGTTGGTTTGGTTGTTGGGTTGTGTTGTTTGTTTGGTGGTTTGGTTTTTTGGTTTTTTTTTTTTTTTTTTTTTTTTTTGTTTTGTTTTGTTTTGTTTTGTTTTTTCTCTCCTTGTTTTCAATAATGAGAAAGCATCTGTTCTTTGGAAACAGGGAGCTTAAGTGATATTTTCCTTGGTCCTCTTACTGGGAAAAGTGACCTACTTTGTTAGTGTGTTTTTTTTTTTTTTTTTTCCTAAGTATTTTGGACTGGAAAGCACTTAAGAAATGTTGAGTTATAACAAGGCTTCCTTTCTACATGCAAGAAAGAAACCTCCATTTCAACAATATATATGATGTTAAAGATGTTCATAGTGGATTTAGCATCAGTAGTGCTCTTCTTCTCCCACTTAAGACATGTCTTAGAGTTTCAGGGGGTGTAGGAAAGATCTTGACCCAAACTTGCCTGAAATTGTAACAGGCTAAAAGTTTTGTGGTGGTGGCCTCTGCTCTGGTTCAGTCTCTGCTCAGCTGTTCATTTTCTCTGTGTGTGTCTGACATTCATGGGTAATAGTGTTTGAAGGGGATTGAAGTAGACTGCACCAAAAGCAGTCAGAAAGGGTAAGTGAACTGTAAGGGTGATGCATTTTGCAGAGCATTAAGACTCCAGATTGCTTTAAAAAAGAGCATTTGCTGACTTAGAATTGCAAGAGTTATTTAGAAGCAGTTCTTCAGCAGTCTTAAATGTATCTGACTCCATTTGCGGGCTGCATGCAAGCTCTAATGGTGGTCTGTTGCTATCACTGTTGTCTTTAATGGCATAAACTGGATTTATATGAGAAACATTTGGCTATAGAATGAAGAAGCCCTGAGTCACCTCCGAGGTCCAGGCAAAGGCACACTGAAGCTACGGGCTTCTACTATATTTTGCATTTTTGTGGTTATTTTATTTTTCCCCAAGTGTTTCTTTTGACAGTCTTGCCATTCTCGTGGTGTAGCTGCTTTAAGTTGGTGGAAATTAACTGAATGTTGGATGCCCTTTAGGCCACTGTTGTCTCAATAGTACTGAGCTCATCTGACAGGCTAAGGGACAGCAGTGAAAGGAGATGTGGTCATCTGCTGGGGCCTATAGCCCATGGTGGACACTGCTTTATTCCCCTAATTTTGATGCATTCGGTTGAAGTGCTGAGAGTCAGTGATCAGAGAAACTAAATACGTCAAGCTGCAGAGAGCTTCCTGGGATGTTCAAGGACAAGCAGCTGAGATGTGTCTGTCTAAATGAATTACAAAAACATGCAGGAATGGGTAAACTGACTCCATTACTTCAATTATTTTCTCCATAGTGTCTTAATTTTTTGCATAGTTACTATGGCAGCTGACCAGCTTTCTCTGTGGCAGTCATGCCACTCAAAGAGTATTTTGAATAGAGTGAGCAAAATCATTAGTCTGGGAAACTGGTTAATGGAGGGAGATGGTTAATGAGAGAGGGTGTGGCTGGTTTGGCTGTGAGGTGTAAACCTAGAAGCTATTCTTGAATCCAAGGCATAAGGAAAAAAAAAAAAGACAACTTGCCACCTCTTTGAGTTTATTGAAAATCATTTAATTCCAGTTGATTTTGTATCACAGGCACCCCTTGTTAAACAAATCACTCTGAAGATACTGAAGTATTATGAATTGAAATGTCCAGAAAATAGCAGTCTGTCTGTCTTGGCTTTGATGGTTTTAGATTTGATCGGCAGCTTAGAAGGGAAGACAGTAGCTTCAGCACATAGGAATCCCCCTGTTCCCCAGGCACCCCCTCAGTTTGACAGGGTTAACTCTTGAAGGGGCTTCTCAGATGTTCTCTTCAATCCCCCTGGTGCTCAGCAGTTCGGATAAAACTCAGACCCAGAACTTGAGTTCTCTTTCAATTTCACTTCAGCAAAATCTTGAGACGAGCTCTTGGAAGTGTCAAAACCCAACCATAGATTGAAGCTGGAGAGTGTCTGCGAGATGCACAAGGAACCCCTTGTTGTCTATGTTGTTGCCATCCATAATGCCAAAGTTTTGCTAAATACTGGCTACCTCTGATGTTGAAAGAAATCGCACCAAAACAACAGAGGAAAACACTACCAACAGCTGAACAGAATGAAGCTGGTTCAGTGGTGGTAAATGCCTAATGAAGTGATGGGCGATTGGTGGAAAGGGACTTTTCCACTGCTTATAGATACGAGCAGTTTGTAACTGCTAAGAGCAGTAAGGTGACAGTGAGTGTAGCTGCATTTATCTGAAGCACTGAATGTTTCATCTGGTTTATGATATTCTCTCTTTGTAACCCAATGACCTCTGTGTCCGTATGTATTTATGGAGGTGGGTTGGTGGTTGTTCTGTGGTGTGTGTGTGTGTTGTTTTTTTTGGTTGTGGGAGGTGTTTTTGTTTGTTTGTGGTGTGGTGTGTTTTTGGTTGGGTTTTTTTTGTGTGTGTGGTTTTTTTTGTTTGTTTGTTTTGTTTTGTTTTTAAATTTATTTGTTTTCCTCCAACATTGCTGCCTTATGTCTTTGAGCATTCATTGCTACTGCCAGAATCTGATCCAAGAAATGTCTTTTTACTGCTGTGGAATGTTTAGTATACAAAACTTGAACTACTGCTGACAAAATGTTTACCTAATGGAAATCAGTATTATCTTCCTGGCTTCCTGAGGATAGGGCCTTTGAAAGAAACACCTGAAATATTTAATAAGAACCATTGTTTATTGTTGGTTCAGTAAGTTTGTAAGTGGCTGAACAAATCGTTGAATCATTGTAAAATGGCTCAGTAATTCACAGTGGAACCAAATGCTGTGAGGTACATTTGTTTGGGGATATCAGGATGAGAATTTTTTCACTTAAAAGCAACTGTTTATGAGAGTATGTACAAGGTATTAGTAAAGATTTTTACTGTGTTCCTGTTGGTGTGTTTATTAAACCCAGAGATGAAGACCTAGACTAGCTCAAGTATTGCAATGCACCCACCCAACACATAGCCTTGATTTAAATTCTTTTGCTGCCTCATCCACTGCAGGTATTTGAACTCAATCCTGTGGCATCAGGTGCATGTTGTCAGAGCTGGACTCCTGACTTCTGTTGGTGCTTTTTTTTTCCTCCCAAATACCTCTGCTGTTTTGTGGAATGAAACAATATGTAAAAACTGTTACTGTTTTTTAGAGAAGTCATCTTGTTTATAGTCTGTTTTGTGGGACTGTTGCATCAGTGGTGGGGCATTGCAGTGGTTTAGGAGTTTAATTTCTTTTTAACTTACAGTGAAATCAAGGGACTGGGGAACGTCATTGTTTTCTGAATTCATATTCTGGTCTGATGACTTTTTGATCTTGGAAGTTTTTCCAGAAACATCATAAAAAACCAGATTCTATTTTCTGTGGCTTCCTGGCTGAAAATGGAAATGTGTAGAAAACCATTTAGGTGCACCTCCAAAGCTGTCCTCCAGATCTTGGCAGACATAGCAGGTCAACTAATCAGGGAGCTAACAGAGGCTATTACTAACTGATTACTCAGGACTGAAGAGAAGAGCTTGGAATGGAGCAAGTTATCCCACATGTTGGGAAAGGAATATACCGAGGAGAGATGGGTTAAAATTCTGTAGGAAGAGCCTCGGGCAAAATCAGGGCTCAGAAAGGAGAGGAGGGATGGAGAAGCGCTCTTTTCCACATTAGATCACAGGTTGAATCTGGCTCACCGTAACTTTTAAGGTAATGCTCCCATAAAGATTAGACATTCCTGTTTGGTGTGGCTAATGCTTTTGTCCTTTGTCTGACCTACCCCGGACTCCAGAAAATGACAAAAACATTTCTGCACTGAAGCAGGTAAAGCTTTCAGGATATTTCACTCCCTGCCATCCCCTCCTTCTTGTCCTAATTAAAGCCAGGGTACTCCATTTCTCTTAGGTTCATACAGTAAGAAAACAAAATTTTCCACAGAGTTCTGTAATGGAGATACAGCTCTCATCTATTGACCTGGAAATCAGGTTAAGTAAAAGCAGGGGCTCTTGGCCTGTTCTATGTAGATTCCTTAATTGTGACTTCCATTTCTGCTATTACCTTGTGTCAGAACATGAGTAGCCAGGCAGTGGGTATGGAATTTGAGATTTATTTTTTACACATTGATGAAATAAAAGCTTCTCCTTGCTGAAAAATTAATTGCTGAGTGTTCCAGCACCTTATAAGATATTTATATGTTCTCCTGAGTCCTGTCTCTTCCTGTTTCAAAGTGCTATCTTGAGAGCAGCTCAGGCGAGAGAACTGCTCGGCTATACTTTGTAGTCTTCTTCTCTGCCAAGAAGTCTCAAGACGACACTCAAAAACAAAGAGACATACTCTGGGGAAACTATGAATATTAGATCACTCTGGTTTTGTCACTTGGGATACAGTGGCCTCAATTTACGCATCTGACATTTGGGGTGTTTTGTTGTTGTGGTTGCTAAAGTACATCTCAAAATTGTTAAATCTAGGTTTCTTAAAGGCAGTGGAAATCCCACACGGGTAGTGCTGTTGTAGTGCTGTTGTAGTGCTGTTGTAGTGCTGTTGTAGTGCTGTTGTAGTGCTGTTGTAGTGCTGTTGTAGTGCTGTTGTAGTGCTGTTGTAGTGCTGTTGTAGTGCTGTTGTAGTGCTGTTGTAGTGCTGTT
>JANIJG010006275.1:50126-80728 GCA_024611175.1 Megaceryle torquata
CTAAAGATTCCTGCTTCATAGTCCACACTACATAGGCTAGATTGTTATTTTTAAAATAATGATGTCTTGGCTCTAATGTATCTGAAATTTTATTGTAGGCTATTGTTATCTGTAGGAGATATATTAACAGTACCTTAAAGAAAACAATGAACTGCAGACAATATCTCGTTTGCTTCTAGCTAGTGAGCCTGAGTTTCGCTTGGGAGATTTAGTGTGGGCAAATTACCTTCCCAGAGACAGTTTCCATCTTGTCTTGCTTCGGTCATCTAACCTTGGCATCTGAACTGCAGAGCTTTGGGTGGCAACTTCAAACAGCAGTAGAGCAGAAGAAATGAAGGTTTATTCTGTAGCTGGAATTTTATAACACCACTCTGAAAAACTCAGCCCCTAAGTTTTTACTTAGATATCCAGGTGTTGTAAAGATGAGTTGCCTTGGAGCCCTCCATAAATTTACAAAGAAAACTCTTGAGTGTTGTTTAAAAAAAAATCGGACCTCTTAAGGTCCTAAATACTTAAGATTTCCTTTGTGTCTAAATAAATACTTTAGGATTGGAAAATTCAAATGAAGAGAATGTGTAACCATCTAGTTGGCATATCACATAAATAAAATATGCTGGAAAATCTGTTTGCTACAATGCAAAGTAGCTACAGTGACAGTTGTTGTCAGCTGTTTGGACTCCTGTATAGTTTAAAATGTCAATGTATTATTGCTGAATAGTGCAAGGGAAAGCATTTATTCAGGGTCTCACTTTAAAAGTGTACTTCAGAGAGAGAGACAAATGTCAGGATGCCAGGAAATGTCTTGATGGCAAGATCAGATGGCGGATACCACAGGATTTGGCTAAGGTGCCTGACATCTAATGACATCTTACAGTTCTATTGATTACTTTATTGATGCTGCCAAAGAGTGACAATGTTCTTGCCGAGCAAGCAGACTCAATTTGAAATGTACTTTCCCCCCTTTTATTTCGCCCCTTTGCTTTCCTTACTAATTCTTTGCCCTTCTCTCCTGTGGGAGCTCAACAAAACAAATGTACAAGGACCTCAATCCTGGTAAATAGTGAGAGGAAAGCCTGAAATATTGGCAATTTTTTTGATATTTAAACTTTAAGAGGAAGAATGATATTTTTAGTATATTCTAAGTTTTCCATCATCAGATCAAATGCAGTCTAGTTCATTCTCCTTTGCTGGCATCTGAACACTCTGAGGTCAGCCCACCAAGGCGCTGAGAGGATTACCAGTTATTGCTCTAATATGCCTGTCAATGTGGGAACACTGTTGTTGCAATGTTTTGGCTTTTAGACTTTGCTAGAGCTGCACAGACAGGTATTTAAAAGACCTAGAAATAGCAGTGCCCGGGTCTCAAAGTCTTGACTTTGGCCTGGTTATTCTTGTTCAGAGTCCTGGGTGTAATGTGGGAGGTTGTTGGGATACTCTGCCAGGGTCTGGGTGAGGAAAGGAGGGTTCATTTATCTTGTATTTTCTAAAATTCTTAGTACTCCCAACCAGACCTTTCGTGGTGAGGAAAATGTCATTTTCATCTACCATTGGGAGTCTCTGAAAATAGAAAGGTCTGTTCTTCAAGTGAGAGATCTTTTTTGCTTATGTTTCTTTTGGAATCTCTTCCTGCAGGATTTTGAGATTGGAAATGGAGAAAGCAAATAGTGCTTCATAATTAAAAAAAAAAAAAAAAAAGTTTGTGTTGATTCACATCCTGTTTTGTTTTATTATGTGGAAGCAACTTGAGAGGAACAAGTCATCATGTAAAAAATCCTTTCCACCAGAGAAGTGTAAGCTGTAGCTGAAAATGTGTCTGTATGTATTTGACCCTGGTTTCTTATGGCAACAAGTCTTTTATAAACTTTTCGTGTGAAGCAGAGGATCATAATCCTTCCTAAATTAAGGAATGAATAAAGCTTTGTTCAAATCCATTCTGTCACCTTTGAAAGTACTGCCTCCAAGTAGTTTCCCTGTGCTGAATATGCCATGAAGGAGGGGGAGATTATCCTTCCTTCACTGTCTGAAGAGAACAACAAAGTCCTACACGGCATGTTAAGGGAAAGAATGGGGATTGTGTAAAATAGGTCAGAGATGTATTTAATTTTAAAAGGCTTGGGTTGAGAAAGGAGAGAGAATAAAATTTTCCATAATGGCAATCAGGTAACCCTGAAGTGTAGTGGTTATGAAATAATTACACCCCCAAGGGATTAGAGGCATCCACCATTGCTTGCTGCCTTATAATGCCTCAGGGATGTGATTAACTTATGATAATTAAAGCTCTTATAGTGGCAATGCAGTATGAACATGGAGAGTCTGAAGAAGTTTCAGGGTTGTGGCTTGGTACAATGTCTAATGTTCCTGTTAACCTATGAGGTTTGCTCATCTGTAAACATTGTCTTTTTTCAGACATGTTGCCTTATTGTTTGACCGTTAGCAGATGGCACCATGAATGTTTCCTGGGACCTGAATGATATGTTCAGTGCCTTGGGTTGCATTTGCATGGAACTACTGCTTGAGTGAGTATTTGAAGTGCAGATACCCTTGTAAAGGCTCTAATAGCTTCAGAACTTGACAGTTTTAAACAGCAGGGAGGTGAGGATCCTAGTAATTGTGGTTTTCAGGACAGCCAAGCTGTGTAAAGCATGTATACTGAATAGAGGGAATAACTTCTGGATGGCCCTAATTTTTGCAACGTTCAGTTGGTACTAAATCAGTAACATGCCTGTTCTCATTTACTTTTGTCCGGTGCCTCTATAAGGAGAGGTTTGTGACTCCCCAGGTGTAGTCCTATGGAATGTTTTGCAGCCTACTCTCTTCACCAACAGTGCTACCATCAATTTTCTTTCAACTCTGAGAAAATGATTCCGAAGAAAATATTTTAATTTTTCACAATATTAAGAATGCTGAAACCAGGGGGCCATATTTTCAAATTAAAGGTGTAGCAAGGATATTAAGAAATCTGGGTGGTGAAAATTTAAATATGGTAACCACTTCATGATTATTCCCAACCTAAATATTATGCTCCTTTTCTGTAATTTCATATAATCCACTTGCAAATTGGATAAACTCATCTTAGACAGTGGAACAAGAGTTTCAATATGAAAAGGATCACCATTTGAATATAATTTTTCTGAATTTTTTGTTCCTAGGTCAGCAAGTTCTTAGACTCTTAGAAAACTTTTGCTTCATACAAAACATGTATGAAATATGAAGAAAGAAATACGATGGTCTCAAAATATGAACTTTCTATATGTGAAATTCTGTGAAACTTTTTTTCTATTTTTATGTTTGCATTGCACCGAAGAATCTAAGCCAAACCATCAATACAGCAGAAATGTGGTGTACTTTGGCAGTGGCTTTTTTCATCTGGTTTTGTCAGTATACTCTTCTGAAGAGGCATCTTAAACACTTTTACCAAGAGAAAAGTGAGGTATTTCAGACTATGTAGTGGTACAAGATATGGCTTACCTATGCATTTTTATTTCAGTGATTGTGTATTAGTGCTCTAGGTTTTTTATGTCTTAACCACCATGGATACTGTTTATAGCATTAGAAGTAGTAGCAGATTTACCAGAAGCACGTAGTTGTGAAGAGGTTGGTTTGGGGACAGGTTGTTCCCCTAAAGGCTGTGAGTAGATTGACCATAGAAGTTGGTTGTTCTCTATCAGATGAGACAGTTTGTTCATTGGCATTGCGTCGAGTGCAGGGCTCTGCCTCATAACTGCTGGTCAAACCTTAGGGGTGACTTCTTTAGTGACTGATGTGATGCTGTCATCTATTCAAAGAGGAATAACCGATGATTTTCTTGTAACACTGAAGAAGCACTGCAGGTGTCTGCTGACCTTTGTATAACCTGCTGAGGATGGGGTAGTCATGCTTAGGAAGTAGCAAGATTTACTTATTACTTATGCTTCAAATGTAGGCTAATTTCCCTGGTAAATCTGTGTAAGCAAAATTCAAACTGAGGTGCTTTTGACTACTGCAAAGTTAACACTACTTAGTCTAGTCAGAAATGGTTCTGTGTTTATGTTGTTAGTGAGTTTCTCAAGAATGCATTTTGCAAGGATGCAGTCTAGCCAGTGAAGAAGCCTAACTTATGTTACATTTCCTTTTTCTTTGATCTGATTTAAGTACTCTGGCATGTATATATCCTGAAGTACAACCAGGCTTATGCATATATATGTGAATCAAAAGAAGTGCATCAAAAATGCATAGATATGCTGCATCAAAAGAAGTGTGGCCAGCAGATCAAGAGAGGTGATTCTGCTGCTCTACTCTGCTCTGGTGAGACCTCACCTGGAATACCGCGGTCAGCTCTGGAGCTCTGAGCATAGGAAGGACATGGACCTGATGGAGCAGGTCCAGAGGAGGGCCACAAGGATAATGAGTGGGCTGGAGCACTTCTCTTACGAGGACAGTCTGAAGGAGCTGGGATTATTCAGCCTGGAGAAGAGAAGGCTCCAGGGAGACCTTCCAGTACCTGAAGGGAGCTTATAAAAAGACTGGAGAGGGCCTGTTTGTAAAGGCCTGGAGTGAAGGGATGAGGGGTGATGGTTTTAAATTGGAAAGGAGTGGATTTAGATTGGATGTAAGAAGTTCTTTACCATGAGGGTGGTAGAACACTGAAACAGGTTGCCCAGGGAGGTAGTTGAGGCCCCATCCCTGGAGGCTTGATGAGGTTCTGAGCAGCCTGACCTAGTTGAAAATGTCCCTGCTGTCGTCAGCAGGGTTGAATTGGATGACCTCTAGAGGTCCCTTCCAACCCAGACTTTTCTATGATTCTATGAAAACAACACATTTCTGTGTTTATTTGTGTTTATTGGCAACAATATGGGATATCCAGGCTTTCCTGAAAAGACATTTGTATCAATTGCGTGTCCTTGGTGTGTCAATGCTTCCCTATTTGTGGGTTGGTTGGGTGGATGATAATCCTTCTGCTCCTTGGAGTGTCTGAAAGAGGGGTATGAGACATAACTAGTGTTCGTCAGCTGTGTAGGAAGTTATCAAGACTTAAAGGAGTTGGACTTGTTGCATTATCTATCTTTTGTGTGTGTTACTTATTGCTTACTGTTAAGATCACTATGAAGAACTTTTTGAGGCTTTTTCTCCTTTAAAAAGCATGAAGTATTGTTTGCACCTTGTGCCCTTTGCCCTTACAGTAGAAACCATCAAAATGGCTAAAATTGAATACCTGTGGAGTATCATGGTGATACCTTTTCATACCTCTGCTTATCATGGATCTGAGTTAGCTGGGATGGAACAGGGATTATTTCTGGGCTATAGCATTTGTATCCAGCTTCATGTGATGGCTCTCACAAGAATGACTCTACCATACAGATAAACTTCCAGAAGTAAAGAAAGGAGAAGCTCTTAAATTAAAATGCAGTATCCTGTATGGTGTGGTGCCGTTTGATCTTGGTGCTTTGGGCTCATCTGCCCAGGCAAGGTAATGCCCAGTGTGGGGTGGTGAGCTATGAAGTTACAGAGACTTAGCTTCCCTAAGCAGTATGGAGTGCAGTGCTTTCCCGTGAGGCAGAGATTAGTCAGCAGCTATCGCCTGGCTCATCTGTAGTCCTTCCCACTTGCCTCTGTGTGAAGGTCTGAAAACTCTCAGACTTCTGTTATATATTGAGTAAAGTTGTTTTGTTTGGTTTTTTTTTTTTTTTTTTTTTACAGTGACCTTCTGATTTAGGGCCAGCCTTTACCTTTGGGGCCAGCCTTTACCTCATCTGCTCACCAGAATTAGTTGGAGCTTTTTTTTTTTAATCCTATTTTTTGTATGAGATTGAGGCCAAGAAAGCTTATTTCAGAACTGTCTACAAAAATGTGCAGCGTTTCTTGGGAATGGATCAGTGAAGTGCTCTATTTGCAGAAATTATACTATTCAAATGTTGTTAATAAAATAGTTGATGTTAAGTAGGTGCTCAAATAGTTGCTTGAATCCTGATTTGTCACTGAGTGCAGTTCCTTAAGCCTGGGGAACTTTCTTTAAAAGGAAAATTTAGCAGCTACAAATTGACTCGACCACCTTTAAGCCTTTAGGTCCAACTCACTCTTTGTTCTCATGAGCTTTTATTCCATGTTTAAGTGATTCTGGATAAAACCCACACACACTGACCTCCAGGCAGCCAGGAATGTTTGTCTGAAATACTGTTCCTGAAAAGCTCCCCTTACCAGTCATTTGCATGAGGCTTTCAAAGATTTCAGTTATTTTGAACAGTAGGAATCTTACAATTTACAGACCTGAAGTACTTTATCAGATCTATATGGTTGTCCTTTATTTACTGAGGAGTGTATTAAAAAGATGAAGGGCAGCTTTTTTTTTTTTTTCCTTTGCTTTCTTGGATGGTACATGTATCTCTGTTTTTCCCTGTGGTTGAGACCAGCCATCCCATGAAGGCTGGAGAATTGGTAATTCTACTTCACATTAAAAAAGAGGTTTGGAAATTTGTTTCCTTTCACGTTAATTCTGCAGGAAACTTATTTTGCATGTGGCATGATATTTTCTTTAAACAACACTAGCATATGTCAGATTTTACTATTTATTAGTTTTATAATGTATTAGTTTACTTTTTTAAAATACTGTGGTGACATTTGGTGCTATAGGGGATACAACAGCAATGTAGAGAAAATATAAATAAAACCAAATTGTTATCATAGTGTTGTGTTCAGAAATGAAAACTACAGCTAGCTACAGTGCATTTAATTAGTAATAGATCTATGCTGAAAGGTTAATATAGACATTTTTTTTTTGATTAAGATACCTAAAATGTAGTGGTTTGATTCTTTCTGTGGCAAACAGAGCCCTTGCTGTTATGCATCAAACTGGAGCTGGCTGCAGTAGTACTCACATGCAGCAGATCAGAAATTTTGTTACAGGCATATTGGAAATCTGTAACGATTCGTCAGGAGAAACCCATAAATGCTGCCGAGTGCAAAACTATTATACTGTGATCTTTACACACTCTTACCTTTTAATCTGTGCTTTATTATGTTTACGATTTATGTTTGCCTCAAAGGAAAACTGTCTTTTTCTGGGGGATGTTCAAGGGCACTGTTGCTTCTGTCCTGCGGAATACATCTAGGAGCATGCTTGGTCTGAGAGGATGTCCAGGCACCAGTACTGCCCACTGTGCCTTGCTCTATGTTTCCCAAAGCAGTGGTGAAGTACTGGGAATATGTAAATTGTAGATTTCAGTGCTTTGTCAGGATGGATTGCATCATTCACAGTTATGGTAAGTCTTGGCTTGGGATTGCTACTAAATGTGACACTGCTATGGGATTTCATGCATAGTTTGTGTTTTCTAAGACATATTCATAGCAATGCATGCAGAAAAAAATGTTTCAGAAGTCAATTTTATATATGATAGCTCAAGTTTATTACAAAATCAGCACCATGAGCAGTGCTTATTTTATGCCCTTGTCCCTTTGAGATAGTGTCTACCTGTTATTTGATCATATATAAAAAAGAAAAAGTAGTAGATTGTTACTTTAGCATTGTAACAAGGCTACACCTGCTCCTCTGTCTGGGGCAGTGGCAGGGTTCATAAATGCAACTGCAGGATCTTCATTCAACTCATGGTACAGCTACATAGAAATGCTCTCAGAAATAGAAACCAAGGATAAATGGACAATGGAGAGGGCTAAGATGTTATCATGGTGTCAACATAAAGTTTAAATTCTATCTGTTGTCATCACTTCTCAAAATTGACGCAAAACCAAAAGCTATTTTAAAGTAAATATAATGGTGCCAATGGCAAAGCGCATCCCCTCAATGCTGGGGAAATTCCATGCTAAGGTGGTTGTATTTGTGGTGCTGCGTAAGAGATGCTAAAAGGATTGGTGAGTGGTTACTGATGAAGGTCTGGACAGATAATGTGTGGTTTAGGCCTATCCATACTGATGAAAGAATGGACAGAGCACAGAACTTTGGCAATTTGCCTGACTCATATATTGTAACTGAGTAAACAGTGCATGTAAGCCTTTTGCTGTATTCACCATACTATTGCCATGTGTTTGAGTTTCAAACTTTTAGATAAAGATGTCCTGATTTTTTCCTGTTCGTGTCCAGGAAATTGAATGTTTTTACAATAATAACCAGTTACCCTGAACTGCAGAATATTTATGCAGGGCTCTGACCTTCCTCGTAACTTCTTGAGAGTGCTCATGTTCTAATAGTGATGTAGTAATCCCAGATTTTGGGGCCAAGCATTTGACCTGCTTCTGTGTTTGACATGGTCCAGCAGTCACAATTCAGTGATGAAATGCTGAAGAAAGTGTCTGTGATGTTACAAGACCTGCTAATCTACACCTGATTTGTCTTCTGTCTACTTTGTCTAGAAATGTTGAACTCTTATGGAGGGCTGATCAGCCTCTGCTTATTATCCTTAAAGATCCTTTTTACTGGACTCTTGCTCATTGCGGGGAGAGCTAAGTCAGAAAACTGCATCAGGACATGCTTACACGTGTGAAGTGGCCTCACTCTGATCAGCTGAGGCTCTTTGGACCTTGTATTGTGGATAGGGTTTAGTGTGAAGGACTCACAGAACTGACCTGGAACAAGTGGATGTATTGTCAGATGCAACTGATGCCAGCTCAAGCTTACAAAATTACATTTTTCACAGTTTTCATGTTTTGTCCTGTAAGCCAATGCAGAGAAAAGGCGTGAGGTTGGGCTTTCTCACTTTCAAGGGCTTTTTAAGAGAGAAGGATCTCTTAAAAGACAATGATCAACCAAAACCACAAGAACTTACTCAAAACCTCTCAGTTTTCCATTCATTTTCCTTCTTGTTAATATTCGTGTCTTTTCCAGGAATTGTGATGTACCGTGTTGCTGGAGACATCTTTTATTAGCTGATGCAGCTAAGTGCTCTTCTGTATTGGAAAAAAAGAATCAGTCTGCTGTACAAAT
Organism: Megaceryle torquata; assembly: GCA_024611175.1. Taxonomy (NCBI): domain Eukaryota; kingdom Metazoa; phylum Chordata; class Aves; order Coraciiformes; family Cerylidae; genus Megaceryle; species Megaceryle torquata. Next base: position 59,038 of record JANIJG010006275.1, read on the forward strand.
GCCCTTTACTCTTGACTTACCATTGTCCTTCATCCTGGGCTTTTCAGGTTGATTTGGTTTATGTTTGCTGTGGAAAAAGGGATAAAAAAAGAGAATGCTCACGGTAGTGCTTATTATGCACAAACATGGTTGTTTGAATGCTGGAAGAGTCAGCAGGCTGAAACTTCTATTGTTGCTGGCTCTGCCACTGACCAGCTGAGGAATTGATTTCACCTCTTTTCTTTCTGTTTGCTTATCCCATATAGTAAGTGTAAAATGTTATGAGATACTTGCTTTTGAGAACTGTTTTTTATGTATTATTCATCTTACCATTTGCTCTTTTACTGAATTGCCACAGCATCCAGCACTGTGAGAGCTAGACCCTTAGAAGGGAATGCTCAGGCACTCTAGGGTTTGTATAGAATAAGCATGAACAGCAACTTATCACTACTTCCAGAACTGACCTACTGAATTCAGATACCGGTCTGAGCAGAAGATGATTAAGCAAGTGGATTAAGAAATGGATTCATATTGTGAGCAACACAGTTATGTTTTTGAGAGACAATATGAATCTGTGTTTTTGACAGCCCAGTAAGATCCTTCTATATCAGATATAAATTGAACGTGCTGGAATTTAACAATGTACCCAGAAGTGTGCTGTACTGTGAATAAATGGCACTCTCTTATTCTGTGGACAGGAGCAGTTAGCACTTCTAAATCTCTGGAGTGAGATATGCCCCTAGTGACAGAACATGCAACGCTGGCTAAGCTTGGCAGGTTTTCTGCTTGATGGAAAACTGGGTTGCCCAGAGCTCTCTAAATATTTGCTAGCTAAGGATCAACGAGCAGCTCAGAGTGATAACGCGTTCACTGATGGGAATGAACTCTACCATACGGGTTCACTGTGTGCAAGCAGATGTGAGATTGAGCATCCAGCTGTGAGGGGCTGGTGTGGTCCAGAAATATAGTTTCCAGTCTGTGGTGAGCCACAGAGGAAGCACAGCTGTAATTTCGGTAACTTTTGACGTATAGAACTCTGATTGTTTGCTTTCTGTGGATGTAAATGCCAGCAACCTACACTGCGTGGATGTTCAGAAGAAAACTGCTGTTGAAATGAATGTGTGCAAGGAACTGAGATGCTTGGTCAGCTCCATGTTGCTATTGAATGCTTAAAATGGTGCTTAAAAAAAGAGCAGACCAGATGCAGTAAAATGCAGTGTAATGTGGAGAAAAGTCCATGAAAGTATTTTGCTGCTTTGCTACTAGCTTGTTTTTAGAATTTGTTTAATATTTGTTGAAAAGTTACACTGAGTGCACGTGCTTCATTACTGTAATTTTTACACTGGCTCTGTGCAGCATTTCATCTTTTTGTTGGTTTAATTTTTAATTGAATCCCTGCAGTGATCAGGGTTTGGAAAATGCAGCTTTTAGTACTGAATGAACAGAGTGTAGAGAAGGTTGCTTGGAGTGCCCTGTGCATGTTAACTGTCCACTTAGTGCATAGGTTCTGTTTGTCACAGCTTCACCTTAAGTTAAAGAAAATAGAATAACTGGCCTGGAAAGTTCCAAGACCTTGCTGGAGAGCTTCATGTTAATATATCCCGGGCTTCTGGGAATCTGCTGCTTGTCAGCCTGAAGTTCCTGATTTTTAAATCAGTACTTGGGCTTAAAAGGGGGGGCAGGGGAGCTCCCTGAAGGCATCTATTTGAGAGAGAAAAGATATGAAAGAGACTTGAAGAGTTCCTGTTGCTTGAGAAATCTATCTTATTTTTCCAGGGGGCTTGTAAAATATAATTGTAGATGCTTCCTTTCTCTCTGAAATTTAATGTGATGGGTAGACAGGGTGGAAAAAAGGAGGTCTTTATCTAGAGCTGCTTGGCTTTTTTTGCTGAGAGGTGGTAAAAGGGACACAGGAAGAATGACTTTTCTTTATTCACCTGTTTCGCTTTGGGCACAGTATTTTGTCTCTTCCCCCTGTTATTCAGTTGCAGCACCATAGAAATTCTTTTTGCTTTCTATAACTTATAGAGAATTTCATTTTCTTCAACCACATTTTGTCTAGATTAGGAAAACAGTCCAGAAATAATTTTGGTATCTTCTGTGGAGAGCTGCACATTCATATGCATGATTGTTTCAGCTTAGTGCAAATGTGTTGCTGCAGTACTTGTGAAAGAAAATGCTGCAGTACTCGGAGCAGCCCAAGTGAGAAAAGTGGTGCCACATTATTGCTGATTTCCCAGCATCATCCAGGGCTTGGAAGCATCACCCACAATATGCTAACCCTGTAACATTGAGCTCAGGGTAACTCTTATGCTCTGTAGGGGCTCTGCAAGGCCTGGCCCTTCTCTGTGGATGGAGGGAGAGCAGGTTCCTTCTGATGGCTGCCTCCATGCCTGCTGCTGTCCTGCATCCCCCCCACCGTGGAATATACAAGTGTTTGTTAGGAGGAGTAAGCTGTTTTGGGCTTTCTGCTGGAGATGGCTTGTGTCTTGTCTTCTTTTTGGTTTTTTTTTGTTGTTGTTGTTTGTTTGATTGGTTTCTTGTTTGTTTTTGTTTTAACTAAAGGTGATGCATTTGGGTTTTGTTGTTGTGTGGAGGTTTATTTTTCCCCTGCATCCATAGGTATTAACTATGGATATAAACTTTGAATGTTAAAACAGTCCTGATTGGGCTGGACAAGTTGGACAGGGTCCAAGTGGCTTGGTCAAAGGAATGTGCTAAATGCAGATTATACTGCAGAAATAAAAATATGTAACACATATCACATATCCCATATCCTCTATCACTTGTGGGTTATGCTTATAGTGTTTCAAAATATATTCTTAATCATTATGTATTGAGGACAAACTGCTGATGGAATAAATGATGAGGGGTGCTATGAAGCTTCCTAAATGGATGGGTCTGGAGGGCTTTTGTTCCCCATGAAAATCAATTTTAAGTTAAAGGTTCTTATTATTTACATGTAAATGAAAAATATCAATCGGTGCACACACTGCATACTCTCTTCGGTACTTCAAAAGCATTCGAGCACTTCTTAAGCACTTCATGAGATGTTCAGGAAGAGATAATCCTGTTTCGTATGAGAGCTGTTTTCAAACCTCCCTTCAGTGTGTAACTGAGACCCTTCAGATAGATAGGTAGGTAGATTTAAAATTTATTTTCATAGGGAATAACTATGATTCATATGATACCCAGATGAACATGGGAGACATTGGTCTGTAGCCTTGCAATGTTCTGGTTAAATGTCCTTGTGTTAGACTGAAAGTGTCTGTTTTAATCTTTCCTGCTGGAGCTATTGCACTTGGTATACATAATTAAACAGTCCTCAAGCAAGAGAAAGGCTTAGGCCCCAGTGCATGAACAGGTTAACCCTTGGTGAGTAGGGCTGTCCTGGTTTTAGAAATCTGTGTGCAGCGGTTCTTTGCCTGTTAGACTCACCAAACAGATATAAATGAGTGTGTTACTTCATCTTTCAGATAGTCCTTTTATGCCACTGGGTTGATAGAGAAGTCATGTTACACAATGCTGTACTATGCTGCTGTTCTCCCTTGCTCCATTACAATAAAGAAGGAAAATAATCCAACTGCTGTAAGGTTTGTAGCTGCTAAATGGGCATTTAATTTTATGTGAGACTGTCTAGAGAGATGTTGCGCTACAGCAGTAACATTAATATGACTTATGAATTGAGAGGTGGTGCTGTTTAAAGGTGTCTGCAAAAATAAAAGGAAATGAAGATGTTTATAGCACATGTCTGTCTGACTGACAGCTTGAATGTTGGCGGTAGGAATTGCTATTAACTCTGACAAAGAGGAGAGATGTAACCTCGTAAGTGGAGGCTTCCCTCGGCTGTAAATGAGTTATATCACAAAAATGGAGCATATGAAGAAATTCAGAAACCATTTGACTTAATTGAAAATATCCCATTAAGGCTGCAACTGTTCTTTGAAAGAATAATTAAATTACAGAGAGAATAAATGGTGCATTTCAAGTTTTCTCTGTCTTTATTTATAAATTTAGATGCCTGAATCTTGCCATGGTCTTGTCTGAGTGATCAGCAGCAGTGATTTTTGAGCACTGTGAGTCAGATTCAGACATGTAAAGAGAGTTTATGGTTTTTTGTCATGCTCTGCACAACCTCTTTGCTTACATCAGGAATGAATTTGGCCTTCTGCCTCTCTCCAACTGCAGACTATACTTCTGTCCTGTACTATTAATGAGTAATTACAGCAAGAGTACTGTTCTATTGATTTTAAACCCTTCATGAAAGAAGCTTCTTGAAAGGTTTTGATGCACACTCACTTAAAAGCCTTTTTGTATCATCACTGTTTTTTGTGTTGAGCCTGATGGCACTGGGCTGGTGGGTACATGCTGGTCTGAGACAGCCATATCTCTCCGCTGAGCAGCACCAAGGGCAGGGACTTCAGAGCTTTGTCTCGCCTGATGAAGCCATAAGAAGGCTGAGAAGCCAAATGCAGAGCAGGGGATAGGAAAGATCCTGTATGTGCTGGGTCGGACTCAGTGTGGCACAGACTTTGCCTCTGGCCAGTTCAGAAGTTTCAGACATTCTCTAGGTGTGTGTAGCTGCTTGTCACACTGCCATAGGTGTCCTTCTGGAGGAAAATCAGGATTTCTGCTTTTCTAATCTCCATTGTGCTTCACAGGGAAGAATGGATGTTGCCATTCACCAGGGTGAGGAACAGTGGTGCAACCTTTCCGGATACAGAAGATTGATGTCTGTTGGGACTCCAGGAGGCCAGGGCTGTGTGTGTGTTGCTGGTTCACGGAGTCATTGTGCTGTAAAACCCAATGTAAAGCTCAGTTTGTGTGAGGACGTGTTTTCCTCATCTTTGCTTGCCTTGGTTCCTGTGTCTGGAATGCAACAGGCAGGGTGTTATCCTTGAACCACAATGTCGTGTATGAGCATTATCTTTCAACCAGCACCAACTTAAAAGTTGTCAGTTCTCAACTACGCACCTTCATTACTCATTGCATGAAACTAAGGCATATGTAATGCTATGTAATCAGTGAAATTACCAGGAGAAAATCCCTCATCAGTTGGTTGAGGGCCTTCTGTTCTGCTCATAAACCTTTTAGTACTCTGGAAAGATCATGAATCACCTTGCCATTCAATTTGGATCCATCCTTTGGTTGATCCTTTGCAGTCACTTCATTTGAGCTCCCATTACATGCAGGAAACAGTGAGAAAGAACTCCACATCAACTAAATGGCTGTGGTATTTATACAGACCTGAACCTCTGTGACTACTTCTGAAACTAATTTGAAATGTAAGAGCTAAGTAATAGCTACTGCATAATAACAGTGTGGTTTCTATTTAGCCGTAGAGTAGAAGAGTTGTGTGGTAAGTGTGGGCTAATAAATGGCAAGTGTTTATTCTCAACAGTGTCCACTAAGTATGATGTAGTCACCTCTGTTTATTACTTTGAGTTTTCTCACTTTTCAAAAGGTACTTTTTCTGTCTGTTCTGATGTGGATTAAAATACCTACTTACCAGAAATTCTCTCATTAACTGTATACTTTTACAGCTGTTTTTCTGGTTCCAAGTTCAGTATTGATTTGTAAGAATATACATACTAATAATAATCCTATATAACTGTTACTTAATTTTTTTTTTTATCTAAAAGACTATCTTTAGAATTTATGGTGGCTTCATCAGTTGCTGTCCTGAAGGACAATTTCACAAAGGCTTCGGTGTGCTGTTTATTGCTGTGCTAAATGCAGCAAGGGTGCATTTCAGGAAACCTGAAGTAGGAGCGCGTTTGGGGTTGGTTTGTTTGTTTATTTTTGATTTAAACCAATGATGTGTTACTTTTTAAAAAGGTGAAAAAAATTATACAGGGACAAGGAGTTTATGTTTTGAATGAAGCTGCTAATTATTTACCCACTGTTTAGGAATGGGCCCATCCAGTGTGATAGCAGCAGCAGTAAATGAGGATGTTGAGAACAAGCTGCCAGTAGCACCGATGTGGAGATAATGGAAGAAGTAATTCCATTCCCAGCAAAAAATAAAACATAATGAAATGCAATTTCAAGCTCATATTTAAAAGTTCTTTTTGCTGTGGCCCCTCAAAATTAGAAATAAAAAAGTTAAAAGGTAAAGGTTGAAGGGAAAAGAGGAAAATAAATATTTAACAAATTTAACTTCAGCAGTCTTGTGAGTTTTGTTTTTTTTATTTTAATCCTTATATTTGCTTTGGGGCATGATACAGAGTAGTCTACTTCTGAAAGTACAGTAGTTTAAGGTTAATTTATTTTGGAAGATATTTTGACAGGATATATCAGTTCTGTGATAATTTATAGCAAGAAAAACATCATTCTCTCCCTTCCCATCCTTTTTTTGGGATGAAGGGCCCAGATGACTGCATGGACTTTGTTTTTAAGCAGTATAAGCTATTAATTTTTTTAATTCTGAAGTGGAAAACATGACTTAAGTATGTTTTCACTTCTACCATGCACTGAACCATTTGAGGCCAGATCCTTTGATGCTTGGAGTTGGCAGAGCAATTCCAGAGTTGATTGGTGGATGCACTGAAGTGATCACAGATAATTTAATTGAATTTCCATTTGTTGGCAAAGACAAGAGTAGGTGTTTATCCTAAGAATAAGAAGAGATTACTAAATAGGTAATATAATTTCCATGGAAAATATAGTGGAAACTCTCCACCTGGCCTCTAAAATGAAAACATTAATATTTTACAGAAGACCCATCCAGTGGCTTTTCAGAAGATTGGCAGTCCCTACATTAAATCAGTTAAACAATGAAATTAATATCAGGTTATAGAACATCATAACAAACCAGAACAAAATATATCTACAAATCAGTAGGGTTTGGATTCTCTTGCTTTTCCAAACTCTACCCTTCCTGTTCTCCAAAATGCTAACAAAGTTAGACCACTCTGTATTAACCTGAATTTAAGGAATTAAACAAATACATTAGAGACAGTAGGACATGCTTGTCTGATAATCTATGAGGCACAAATTCCAATGTTTGTGCCACTCTGATAATAGTCTCATGTTTATGCTTTATTTGAAAGTTTTCCTGTTCATTTCAAATTACTGTAAGCGATGGGGCTCTGTACCACTCCTCTATTAGACTGCTACGCCATTTGAAATATTAGTGCTAGCAAACATTTTAACTTGCTCAGCTGTCTTCTGGCTCATCTCCTTAACCTCAGCAAACAGTTTCTTTCCTGTTATTGATATTATTCTACCAGGTCTGTAATTTCCATTAAGAGGAAGGATAAAATGGATTGAGATGCATGCAGCGCACAAAGTATGGTGCTGTTAGGGGACTCTCTAGAGCAAGGATGGGGAAGATTTACAGAAATTTGTCTGCCTTTGGCCACCTGAATGCCCCTGCCTTCTTTGCTGTGCTCTCTGGTTATTGCATGGAATTTACCATGGATACTGTGCAGGTGGTCACTGGGCCATGTGGGTACACTGATAGTTTTGGTCTGTACCAGACTCACTGTGGAAGAGGCTTTTAAGGCAGGCACCCACGCAGATCTGTCCTTGTCCCTCAGGGAACTGCAGGTGTGGTTGCCATTGTGCTACAAGAACTTCTATAGGGATGTCATCCTCTTCCTCCTTCGCCCAGGAGAAGAGGGGCCTTTGAAAGCCCAACCGAAGATGAGGGAGAAAGAAAAGTGTAGGTCCCCATTTCAGCATCAGACACTGAAGTTTGATCCCTCAATTGGAAGTGAAAATAAGAGGTTTATACCTCTGGTTTATACCATGCCACTAGATTATGGCAGGGGATCATTCTGGGAAGCATAAAGTTTTGGAGAGAGCTTTATCTGGAGACTGAGCTATGAGATAGTGTGTGCTGACCTGAATGAATGCTACTTGTGAGCTGGAACTGAGCCAACTTGGATCTGGGAACTGTACCTCAGCATCTCTGTAGACATATATTAATTGTTCACCTACCAGAGATGCCCAAAAGTCAAAGGCCGTGCCTCACCTAGGGATACTGATGTTCTGCAAGATACCTGACATTAGGAAGGAGATTGCAGTGCTGAAGAGGCTTCCTCAGGCATGTGTCTTCCAGTTGGAGGTGGTGGGGTTTTTCCAAATATCATCTTGTGCTGTAGATTGACAGCATTACTGTTATTGAATTGTGACAAATGGGTTTTGGAATGGAAGCTAGATGGAAAGAAAAAAAAACACATTACTGATATTATTTATGAAGCCTATTTATGAGATTTACATTCTCTGTCCTCTTTCTGCCAATGATATTAGCGTTGATGAATTCTTATTCAGAGAGACACAGATCTTATTATATCAAGGGGTAAATATGCAGTGTGATACATGGGGATTAGCTGTGCAAGTCATTATCTCTGACATGCTGTCTTTAGCACTGCTGGTCCTTCTCAGTAAAGGATCTTTTCTATATTTAAATAATTTCAGCTGAAGAAAAACAAGATGATTACCATGCCCTCAGATCTCTTTGAATGATTTTGCCAAGGTCAGAATAGACCTGGTCTTATGAAGGAGGCGTTTGCTGATTTTGAGCATATATGGTACGTTTGCAAAACAGGGACCGTGTATTAGTTCATCTTATTTCTCTGGAGTGGTGACAAAGCTAATAAAAGACTAAATGAGATAATGATTTTTATAAAGCAGATGTTTGCTGCTAAACAGCCCACTGACAAAATGACAGAGTCTTTTAAAGCTTTTTAGAATGTATAAAGCCTTCAGCATTTAACTGATTTGTTTGAAACTGAATCTTTCCCAGAAGTTTCCCCTATACAACCACGCTTCATTTCCAGAAGGTAATTATACCCTTGGAGGATGAGCTGAGTAGTAGGAGCTTTGTGCTGCAGAAAATCCTGGAGGTGGGATTACCTGTCTAATGATGATAGCTACTCCCTTTAATGAGCTTCTTACTGCCAGCATTAGTCTGTCCTTGGTAAATTGTATTTGTAGTGTTCCTCGCATCCAGTGATGCTCTGGAGGGGACTAGCTAACAAGGGGCTATTCAGTTTTGCCATCAAAATGACGGAGACCAGCGTGATTTTCCTTCTCTTGCTGGAGTTCAACTTTGCTGACTAAAGTTAAATCACTCTGCCAAGGATGAATCATCGGTGGCTCATAAAAATAATTTCTCCAGAGACAATTTTTGGCCTCTCGATAGAGGCAAAGCTGTGGTTGGATTTCCCCAAGGGAAGGCGCTTCTGCCCAAGCACAGGGCTTCACCTGACTTCCAATTATCCAAGCTTGAATGCTTTTGTTTGCCTGTGTGTCTAACAAGTTTCCAAGTAAAAATGTTCCTAGTAAACTGCTCAAAAATTAAAGGTATTCTTCATCACTCTATCACTGTCTGTCAGGGTCTAGCTTGCTTAAATGGGGAAGCAAATGGGCTTTCAGTTCTCCCCTCTGCAAGCACTGCTATGTCCTCGTCCTCTGTCAGGAGACTGTACCTGGGTTGGGGTGTAGCCCTCTTGGGAGGGGCCCATTTTGGTGTTTTGGCTGCACTGTGTTTTTGTGGTGGTTTAGGTTAGTTTGTTGGGGTTTTTTTGTGTGTTTTTGTTTGTTTGTTTTTCTCTTTGTTTATTTATTTTTCCTTCTGCTTCCACGAGTGAAGGTTTTCTTAAATGTATAAAAACTTCACAGGATTTGACTCCTGCATTTCACTTATCTGGTTTTCCTTTTAAAATAATTTTTAGCAACACTTGGTGAAATTCAGCCCTTCTGATTCTTAAAGACTGGTGCAGCATGATACAAAAGCAGGATGCACACTTAGTCTAATGTCTGTTCACCTTTTTAAAAAGATTTGTGAAGCAAAATGCTCGTTATTGTCAAGGTGTTTGGTTGTGGTTGTATTAAACTCATTTTAATGGCCAGCTGTAAAAGGCACCAAGATGAAATTGTGAAGGGAAAACTAAGGGCATGTATGAGACAGATGAAAGACAGTGATATACCTGAGAATGCTCAGGGAAACATTTATAGGCTGCAGTTAAACTTCAGAAGCCTTTGACTTCCAGTCCTATGCTAAAAAATTGGCTTTCCTGAATTAAATTTGCAAAGATGCTACTGTTGTCAGCAGCAGCGGCTTCTGGCTCTGTGCCTAGCCATGCTTGTGCTTAAGGAGAGAAGTTAGGCTGTTGAGGCAGTCTTTGGGTACCACTTTGAGGTAGAATGTGGTACACATGTGTATCACAGTTTGGGAACCTCCTACAGCTGTACTGTGTCTGTCACATCTTTGTCATTTGATCAAAGAGTGAAGGGAAAAATAAAGGTTGTGTTTGAGGCACATTAAATGCATTCATCTGGAGAAAATGTAATTTTTTACTTTTATTTTAATATTTTTCTGTTGCAATGTGACTAAAACAAGTATACTACTGGCACGGTGGTAGCACAGATGCACACAACTCTAAAGCCTTTCTGAGAATTTCTGTTGAAGCTTTATTTCTTCATTAAAAACACCTATACTTTCTGCTAACAGAATGCTTCTTGAGGAGAAGTTTGATAATGTACCGGTTTGCCAAGGCATGACAGTTTGAGTTAGCCATGAACTGAAACTTGTACTGTACAGAAAATCACAATGTTTCAGGTTTTTGCATTCAGAATTGGAAGGAAAATTAGCCTGTTATCTGTTTGTGTCCTAACACAAACATTTTGACTGTCGGGACATGAAATGACATAATAATTGTGTATGTCACAAGAAGGGTGGCAGCGGTAATGAAGCCAACTGTTTGACTGTCAAAATATTTAGTTTCATGATATCATTTCATAGTTAATTTGGATGCCACTTCATTAAATATTCACTGAAATCCATGTGTATTCATTAGGCTTTTCCATACCATCTCGTTTTCACTCTCAAATGGCAGATCAACCATGAACATATGAGGGTGTCTTTCTGGTCACCAGCCATCTGACACTATTGCTGGCTCAAGCAGGTTTTACTGCTGTGGGGCCTGGTGCTGTGCTGGGTCCGTGTAGTAGAAAGATGGCTGAGGGAACTTAGATGGATGTATCATTTTTAGTGCTCTAGGAATAAGTAGAGGAGTGTAATGAGGGAGACACATTTGACTTTGAAATGCTCCTGGGCTTTATATATTTCATCTGCCGAGACTGAAAGATTTACTATGGTCCCTTGGAAAGAAGGGTTGGGTAATACCAAGCTATTACGTCTCACAAGATGGTGCTATAAAAATGATGCATGTTATGAGTAACTATTAAAATATTTTTCTCCTCACTGGGATTGCACATCCCTGTCTGTGTCCTAGCTGGGGATTTTCAACAAGCAGTGAACACGCCTTCAGTGCTGATGTGAATGGGGCATTTTGCCAAAGAATGGGCCAACATGTGGCCCTCTTATTTTTACAGGGCTGGTCATGATGTCTTAATGTGAGTCAAGTGGCAACCAAAACTGTGTCACTGTCTCGGGCAACAGAAACCAGAGAACTCACTGCTGCTTAGTCTTTTTTACCATGGTATTAGAAGACATGACCTGATACTCATCGCAAGCTGTAGCACAGTTTATCACAGATGGAAACAAACTCATTTCATGTTCAGTAGACTATGAAATGAGTCACAGCTGTTCTCTCACTGTTGTGTAGTGACACACTGCTCTGGTTGCAGTGTCCACGCTACGGCTCTTCAGCTGTTTGCATCCCTTGCTTGATGCATTCTCTTGAACAAGTCAGAGGTAGTGGGTCGGCTCCTGCAGAAAAGACCAGTGTGGTTCATTGGTTTGGGGCTTGGGTAGAGGGCTGAGGAAGGTTTTGTTTATGAAATAGTAATTGGTATGCTTTTCTGTTCAGAAATATGAGTGTAATAATAGAGCTGTAAGGTGCAAAATCTCTCCAGCAAGTTTTTTAGTGATAATGTTTGCTTCTGTAGTCTCACAACTGATTACCATTCCAGTGTGCTGGATGGGGCAGCTACAGCTCTTGGACTGGCTATATATCAGGACTTGTGTGGCCTTGTGATGTCTGAAGGTCCTGGGAAAGACTTTTATGACTCTCCACTTTTCTTGTGCTGCCGACCTTGCCTTTACTCGGTATGATACTGCAGTTTTCTATCTTAACTATGGCAGTTTTAAATGCAGACAGAGACTCTTCCCCTTGTTTCTCTGCATTGCTGTTGTCAGTGTGAACTCTTGCACGCCACCTATGAAGACCCTAGCAACAGCTGGAAACTGTTTCTCCTTTTGGGGTTTATTAGGCTGCTTACTAATAATCAGCAGGAATAATTGAGCTCTCTGAAAAATTAATCTCCCCTGAGTCTGAGCAAACTGGTGAAGACACTAGGGCTGTATACGTTAACTCCAGACGGTGTTCGGTACACAAGTGCTGACTGTGAAGAGCAGTGGTACTTTGCCAGAAACACTCACGGCCTCTATTTTCTTTCATGTTGTTTCTTCCTTTAACTTGAGGAGTCATCTCATCCTGATTATCTTTTAATGACTTCAGCTTTTGTTCACTATTGGAAGATTAAAAATAATCACAGTGAAATAACACTCTGATTGCAGCACTTGGTGCTATGTACTTAAGTCTTGGATGCAGGGATATGGCAAGTATTGCCCAATTTCACACAGTCAGTAAAGTCCTGTTATCCAAGGCATCTCATTTTACATGAAAAATAAAAGCAGGATCCAAGTCATGATGTATTTTTGGACTGACTTTGTGATACAGAGCTTATCCTGTGTTGCAGAACTGTGCTCTGATTTTTCAGATCCCTTTTTTTTGCTTAATTGCTCCTTATGCTTTTGAAAAAAAAAAAACAAAACAACAAAAGACCAAAAATGTGGACAAACTGGAAAATGCCTTGAAGCATTGTCTGCAAGAACTCTGAAGCGAAGTGTGAAAGTATAAGCTTTCCTGGTGGCATTACAGTCTGTGTAGTGTGCTGCACTGATGTTCAGTGTTTTACCAGACTATTGAGGAACTCAGTTTTTGCCAGGGCCTGGACAGACCCTTGGGTGGTTTAGATGGAAGCACTGGCTGCCCTCCTAGCTCCTTATGAGATGGGCAGAAGACATGAGTCAGGAACTGAGATTTAGGTGGTTGCTAGGGTCCTTGAACAGCCTGGACTGCAGGGTGAGCTGAGTGTACCTGGAGGAGGCAGGAGCTCCAAGTATGCCCATCTGCCCCCTTCTTGCCCTAGGGGGGAGATAGAAAGAAACCCTCATCTGAACTGCTTAAAATCAGTGAAGTATGAGAATATAGGGGCTTCTGATTCCAGTCCTTGCTCTTGCATCTCATATAATGCCTTTCATAAAGTAATCAATCTCAAGTTTAATCCTGTTTAGAAATCCTCTTCACATTTCCAGGCTAAGCTTCTTAATGGACAAGTTTACTCCCATTTACTCCACTGCTGTCATTGTCCTTTGACTTAATCATGCTTTCCCGCTCCCCAGTGGTTTTGCTGGAAGAGCAATCCTGGCTTTTCTTCGCTTTCAGTTCACAGAACTAAAAAAAGTCAAGCTTGTAATCTCTAGGAAAAATGTGTTCTTTCGCTTCCCTGATTATCCTCAAATCCTCTCCTTGCACCTTTTCCAGTTTGGATACTTCTTTTTTGAGCAGGAGTGACCTGATTAAAAAGTATTTCAGATAGGGCCTCACCAAAATCTTGTTTGGTAGCATCTCTTTGGTGTACCAGAAGATGACGTCAGGCTGGCAGGCATCATGGGTTCTCTTCTCAGATTGAGCAGGTATGTTATCATCTCTGCATGATGGCTGGGGTGACAGATGCAGGAACAGCTACGCAGTCTTTAGGGCCAGAGTTGTGGCATTGGCTGTGAATTCCTCTGTGCCAAAAATGAGGAGGGGATCAACATGGCTGGCTATTGTAAAGTTAATTAGAGGTCCTCTTTATGACCAGAGAGTTGCCTCATGGTTTCTTGTGTAGTACTGATGTGCTGTTCTTATCAGATCCATCAACTGCCAGCCAAATATTGGAATTATTAAATGCACAGAGATCTAGTGACACAGTCCAAGTCACTCTGCTGTTTCGGGTAATGAAACTTCAAAAATGTACATTCATATTATATTCTGAGAGCTGATGGGTATCTATAGTTTTATATGATTGCCTGCCTTTATGAAGGTCACTCATTTCAGTAATTCTGTAGTTTTGAGCTATTTTTCTAAGTATGCTTTTCTCTTCATTTTCATTCTGCGCTATCATTCCCAATATAGCATAGGATCGTTAACAAAAGCACTTCATAAAAGAAATGTAGAGGGATTAATAAGGAATGGCAGGCTCAGAATTCAAAATAAACAAAGATTGAGCACTTGCATTTCTGTATCATTAACCCAAGCAGTTACAGGGAGAAGATACTGCATTGGTTAAGCTTGCACAGACACAAAGCTGTGCCTAAAGCAGAGATATATTATAGATTATCTATCTACTTATTTATTTATTGAAAAGTCTGTAATTCAACTTGCAGTATGAATACTGTAAGTTTGCCAGTTGTTTGCATTTTACACTTTGAATATACCTCACTTTGTCATGTTGCCATCTTTGAATGTGTGGGATGACACATTTTGGATTTTCTTTCAGTCATTATTCTTTAAGACTGTACTCTGTAAAATTAGATTTATGCTTTTAGGACATTGTTTACTTTCATCTTGCTTAATATAAGATAATGTTTGCAGTGGAGGAGTATGCAAGGCAGCAAATGGTGTTTGCAGGTGATTAAGTGTACAGTGAAGCTAAGACACTTGATAATTACAAAACCTGTTGGCTGTAATGTATTCCAACTCCACAAACATTACTCACATTACATGAAGAAAAAGGTAAACAGCAACAATTTTACACTTTTTTTGAGTCCTTGCTTTTTCTTTGCATATGTCTTGGGTAAAACTGTAAGGGCGGGTGGGTTTATTAATAAATTTTACAGTTAAAGGTTCAAAAGCTTTCCTTACAGATTGAATCTTTTAAAGTTTTGTAGCAGAATTGTTGAAGTAGCCTTAATACTTTCATAACAATTGATTTTCTTTTCTTAAAAAAACCTTTTTCACTTGTAGAGATAGAAACACATTATACTGTAAGGAATGATACTTTCTACTTTTACAACTAAATCTGCATTTCAACTGACCTGGGGAAGGGTGACCCTTCTTGGTGGTGCTCATCTCTTTCTGCCATCCAGTTATCTACATCCCCATTTATCATCCTCTCGTTTGACAAATGATACACCAGCAGCTCTGAATACTGCAGAACCATTTGAGGAGGACTGGTGCAGGAGGTGGGATGAGAGGTCCTCGCTCTCCAAAGCTGCACCGATTTAAGAGTTCAGTCCTGCAACCTCTACTTTCTGTGGGGAGGGGTAAAAAATGTGTAATTTCCTGTTGAGGTGGTACCATCGTTCATATCAACCTAACTAATATTTTACTAAATTTGAGCCTCCTCTGGCTGCCAGTGTGTGGGACAGAAATACTGTTATTTCTTACTGCTTTTTCTCACTTCAAACCCTCTGATGCTTTGGTTTTGGGAAACTGGAGAAGATTTTTGTTACTGTGTGAGCTCAGGCATTCATGGAACTCATCTCTTGACTATGCAATGATCCAGTACAAATGGAGAGGAGGAGGACTACCCATTTTAAAGGATAATCTGCAATCATTTTGCATAGACTACAGATTATTCTTCATTTTGATCATCCTTGGAATGCTTTTACCCTGTATCAACAAAGTATGAACAGCTCATCATAGCTGGATACAATTGCAGGCTTGATTCATTAACACTAGTGTGGAGAGTGTCCTTAATACATTGTTTGCTGAAGTGAAACAGAAAAAGTGGGAAGTGCACTTTTTTTTTTGTCATAGCAACAGTGATGACATAGAGCAGTAGAGCAATCATTTTGGAGATTATTTTTAACAGGGGCAGTGATGCCACTAGCACAATGGGCCTTTAATCTTCAGGAACTGATATTTTTTGATGTCCTCAAGTACTGTGCAAAAGCTCTGCTGTAGGAATGTGTTCTCTCAACGGCAGACATCCGCCATGGAGTAAGGAGCATCAAGGGATAAAACTGACCACTAATTGAATCTAATTTATCTAAGGTGTATGGAAGTGTATTATTCTCATCGTTAAAGTATGTAGATAATATCTATATAATAAATTAGTAATCAAAACGTTTTTATTTAGGTTCTCTAAATGGGAATGGGAGGCAATGGGAGAGTCCCAGACTGGGCCCTGCAGCAGATGGTAACCGTGTTTGGGAGCTGGATTCTGGTATCAGATTAAGGAACGCACTGATTTGGATTGAAGGCACAGCAGACAGAGTCCTCCTTGCTTGGATGCTCTGAGGAAGGATTCAAAAGAGGACCTGAGTCAAATCAAGCTGGCAAAGCGGTCCAAGAGGGCAAAGAGCCAGGAGAGGAGTCCCAAACGAGACACCCTCCAGATCCCTCAGCTTTATACCAAATATGACGTATATGGAATGGAATCCCTCGTTGGTCAGTTTGGGGTCACCTGTCCTGGCCTCTCCTCCCTGCAGGTACAATCTCTCACTTTCTGCACCCCCCAGTGTGGTACACAAGACCCAGCAGTGGCCTTGTTCTGCACCCCAGTCCTTGGTATTAACTCTAAACATGGGGGGTTACCACTGCTAGAAGCCTGCTTCTGCCAGCAGTGTCTGCTTCCAATTTCAGAAAGTGCAGTTGGCTAGCAGAACTGAGCTGAAAAGTAAAATCACTGAACAGAATTAGTTCTGTTCTCAAACCAGGGCAGTCGTGGTGTTTGTTTTGCTTTGACCAGATTCCCAAATTTTCAACTCTTAGTTTCATTGATTGGGAACTTTTACATATTGCTTTCAGTCATTCCATTCCCTGTGCATTTCCTTCATTTTACCAGATCTTTTACCAGATTACCGGCAGTCCACACGCTGGCACCAACTTTGGGCCCCTAATGAGCTTTTAGTTGAATGCACTTATTGCTCCTTCTTGGGCATCACACATCCACTCAGAAGCTTGTAGTTCTTGTTGTTAAATAAAGATGGGTAGTTCTTCTTTGTATTGAGTCAGCAGCAGATAGGGAATGTGATCAGATTTTCTTCTGGCATTTCATCCTTCTTCCACCACATTCACTCCATAGAGTTTCTTAGCTGCTTTTTATTTGTGTGTGTTGGTCTATGTCATGTGACTTACTGGAATGAGACTCTACTAAACCATCTAGAAGGCTTTTGCCCAATTTTTGTCTCCTTAAAGTAAGAATTTATCATCCGTTTCTACACTACCAGCCTTGTTAGAATAATAGCATATTGAGTCATAAGCAAGTAATTAGTAGCATAGAGCTGTCTGGAAATGAGAGCTTTTCCTGTGCAGGAAAAGAGCTTACTTGTACCTTCTGCCCTAACTCAGGCTGAGACTGATGTGCCCTTTTTAAATTAAGGTTATTCCTAAAAATACACTGATGTCTTGTGAACTGGTTAAAATGCTGTACTGGAATTATCCATTCCACAGTGGGATTTTATTTCTGATACTGCAAAACCCAACAAAGTCGTCCTCGAAAGAGCAAATTGTACTGAGCAGTACTGTAGTACCTTGAGACTTTCTCTGCTTTTACCACCTTCTATCACTTTAAATACAGTGGCAATCTAAGTTATTTACTGACTTGTTTCAAAAATTGTCATATTTTTGCATTAATTTCAGTAAATGGATAATTTCTTACATTTTAAGACTAGAAAGGACTGTGAGGTGAGATGATTTGACCACCTGTGTATGACAGGCAAATGTGTTCTACAAAATTACTTTCTTAAATTAATCCCTAAATTAGACTAAATCATTCTATCCTTAGGACGTTAAACGCAGGAAGAGGGCAGGAGAAGTGATGCTGTGTAGAGCTTGTTAATAAATGAGCCTTTTCAAATACTGTTTTGGAGAGTAACATTTCTCAAGTAATTTTTTTTCCCTACATGTTAATTATGCTATTTATGAAATCTGTAAAGGCTTTTTATCAAAGTTAAAACTGTCACTGTGAATTTATTATCTCTGAGTTGTTGATATAATCCTTTAATGAAACAACATCACAACCACCCTGGAAGGAGGTATTTTGGAGGAGCTCTGGCATGTGGATGCTGCCACGGATGGATACAACCAGAGCGGTCTCAGCAGCGCCTTCTGAATGCTCAAAGGATGTCTAGGGATAGGGCTTGACCATCCTGTCTGCTGTGTTTCCCATCCATGCCATTTGGCTGAATCTGGGAGTTACAGCTCACTGAATGACAGTGCTTGAAGAAACGTTCCTGCAACAGTTGTCATGGGTGAGTTGTCTGCCTCACCCTGCCACCACAGGAGCGTGTTTGCCTTTAGTGACTGTCAGGGTGGCATCAATTGCCAGTGTCATTTTTATCTTCTGTGGGATTGCGTTGAAAGTGATAGTTTTGCAATACTTCACTGGATCAACAGGGAAGAACCATTCACGGTGTATGTTTTATGGAGGAATTCTAGTGCCTTCTGACCTCAAAGCAAAAGAAAATCCTCATAGACATAGAAGGGGCAAGGGTGGGCACATCAGTACAAGTTATGGGCCTGGAATGGTGCAGGCTTATTTGAGACCAGTGCAGCTTTGTAGGGGTGCTTCATAAGGTAGTGTGAGTGTGGATCACAAAATCACAAACTGAGATGGGATCATCTAGTACAACCCCACTGCCAAGCAAGTTCACCTAGATCAAGTTGCTGAAAAACATGTCCCGGTGGGTTTTGAAAGTCTCCAGAGATGGAGACTCCACAGCCTCTCTGGGCAGCCTGTTGAAAGGCTCTGTCACCCTCACAGTAAAGAAGTTTTTCCTTATTTTAGGTGGAACTTTCATGGTTTGTGCCCATTGCCCCTTGCCCTGTCACTGGGCACCACTGAAAAGAGACTGGCCCTATCCTCTTGACCCCAACCCTTTAGACATCAAAAAGCATTGTTATGATCAGTCTTCGTCAGTCTGAACCGCCCTCTAGGTCTCTTACTTAGCTTTTCCTTGTAAGAGAGATGCTCCAGTCCCATAATACTCTTTGTAGCCCACCATTGGACTCTCTCCAGCAGTTCTTGGTCTCTCAACAACTGGGGACACCAGGACTGGACACAATACACCAGATGTGACCTCAGTAGGGCAGAGTAAAGAGGGAGGAGAACATCCCTTGACCTGCTTATCACACTCTTCTCAGTGGACCCCAGGATACCACTGGCTTTCTTGGCTACAAGTACACACTGGTGGATAAACCTTGTGTAGTTCCAGCCCTGCGAAACCAAGCATCTCTCTGCCTTAACTATGTGAAGGATTGCATACTGGGTTTAGGTTTCAGGATTACTTAGAAACCTTGAGGGGTGTCTCCCTTTATTTTTGGGTATTCAAACTTTAAAAACATGGCATTTCACATTTAACAAGGTTGTTATCACAGAAGTAATGGTAGATAGAAATGTCTGCTCTTTGTTATGCCCCAATGTTGAAGACTATGTGATCTGTACTGTAGATTCTTGAAGGGCTCTGCCTGTCTGCCCACCCAGTACTTGCAGGCAGCCTGAGGACCTTTTCCTAGTATCATTGTGAAATTAATGGGGGCTTGTGCCTTTGGGCAGGAAATAGTCTGCTGTAGAATGACACATCTGCTTGAGAACACTTCATTTTTCAGTTCAAAATTCGTTTCCTTCCACTCTGGGCATGAGCTAACTGTTATGAGAAGGTAATGAGCTCCCAGCAGCTCTCGCAGTTGTGGTGTGGCAGAGGATGTCAGGGGTGGGTGAGTACCTCGTGTGCAGCTATTCATCATGATCATATCAGTCTGTGAGCTCTGGTACCTGCAGGTCCATTAGTTCCTGGTTTCTCCTTTCACTACAGTAATCTTGTGGAGGTGCGTTGCTTTTTAGGGGTGGCCTTTTTATCTAATCTTTTTAGTGCTTTCAAATTCTGAAGAATTCTCTTATTTTTAAAGCCAAAATGCTGGTAGATTTGAGTTCTATAGTATGCTCTGGTTGTGGATTTTGTTGTGACTTTTATTCTAACCTTTTTGTTTGTTTCCACTTGGAGAATATGTTCTTGTTTTATGTAGTAACAGTTGAGTTTTTTTTAATTCTGCTGTTATAATCAATGCTTGTTTTTTGAAGCTGTGGAGCAGTTTGTAGGGATGTACAAACAGTGCAGTCACAGGCTGCCCTAAGTTGTCAGAGCTGAGAGCCTTGCATGTGTTTATGTAAAGAACACAAGGTAGAGGTGTAGGGAAAGCATCACTTTCTGCGGTGAGAATTCCAGAAAGAAACTAGATTGGGGATGAAAGAAGCCCTACATCTCCTCTTTCCTACTTCAGGAAATACTCCCATCACATCCTGCTTGTAATGTCCAAAGAATGTATAAGAACAGGATGTATTGCTATAGAATAAAAGTGAATAAAGAAGATGGCAATTTGTTTGTTTGTTTTTTGGAAAGACAAACATTTGACTACACATTGACAACTAGCGCTGAGTTAGTTGCATCTGAGCATGAGATCAAGGAATTGCCTTCAAGGGCTTCAAGGTTTGCGAAACATTTTGCACAAAGTGTTTAATTTTTCTTCCATCTTCCCTTGTTATCTTGAATTAATTTAAAAATTATATTTTGAGTTTTTTAATCACCATAAGCCCAAGGTTTTCTGATTTTAAGCTCTAAATTCTGTCTTACTGGGGGAATTTCATGCTAGACGAGTCTGAAGCATTTCTACATCAAAGCTCTGGTCAAGATGGGATTTGGCCATGGGAGGCAATAAGTTCATGTGGCCACAGGAGTACCCAACTGAGCTTGCAGGCTGGATCCTTGGGGTGCAAGTGTCTCATGACTTGAATGCTGCAGGGTTCATTTAGCTCTATTTGTGATTCCTCTGTAGAAACAAGGTACTTAAGAAGAGCAATGTTTTTTGTTGTTTTGGTTTGGGGTGGGGGTGAGTTTTTGTTTTGGTTTTTTTTTTCCACTTTTTCTGTTTCTTACTTTTAAATGAGTAAAACAGCTCCCTGTCACGTCTAATTCTTTAGTGTTGGTTTGCCCTCTGAAGATTTTTCACTTTGTATTCAGTCCTAGACTTCGTGAGATGGAATATGTCTCAGTCAAATGCTATGTCTGAAGTTAAAATAGTATTAGTTATTTAAGGTAATATTTTAGGCATGAGATATTGTCTTTAGTATGGCTGTTTGTGCAACTAATAGGAGAGCTACGCCATGGATTTACAGCTCGTTGATTACGCCACAATTCCTCTCTCTGTGCACTTAGTGCGTTTTAAGTAGGAGATAGCTTACGCTGCTATGAGTCTTGCCTTTATAGTAGGGTAAGAGTAGGCTGAATCTTACTTGTTCCCCACCAGCACACCCAGGGCATCCCCTAAGAGCTGTAAACGTTTTCCTCAACTCCTGGGTTGTATCACTGCCCAACTGTAACAGAAACCTTAAAAAACCAAACCAAACAAACCCCCCCACCTTATACCATGTTTATCAGTATAAATAACTTAGTATGGACTAGAAATCATGGTTCCAGGAGTGACCAATACACACGGATAGTGTTGCATGACTAATCTCTGGAAACTTTTGTTGTAGATTGGTATTTTCCGAGTCTGACAAATCAGGATTACATTTGTTTTGCTTATATTGCCTATAGCAGAAGCTCACTTGATGGCTGCAATGTATTAGCTGTTATCACCCACTTACAACTCCTTATTTCCATTCCTGGCTCCCGTGATTTTCTGTTGCCTGATTAAATAAGACCTTAAATTCATTTTTAAAACTTAATTTAGTAATTATTAAT
>JANIJG010006275.1:80828-92670 GCA_024611175.1 Megaceryle torquata
AAATTTAATAAAAATTAAATAAGATTAAGAATCATTTTGGTCTGGTTTGCTGCATCAGTTTGCACTTGGTTGGCATGTTGTGTATGTTTTGGATTTGGGTTAAGTAAAAGTCAAAAAGATACATTTTGAATGAAAATTGCACACATTTTTGGTTTCACTGCAAAACATCTCTGAGCAGACCAAATCCTGATATGCACTGCAGAGGGAGATAAAGCTGTTGGTATTACAATAGGAAGTTTCAGAATAGCTTTCCCAGGTGACCTTACCATGTTCTTCCAGAAATTGCAGTGAAACTAGATGACCTGACTAGGTATTTATCTAACACTTCGTGGTTCCCGCTTGAAGGCAGATGCAACAGTAATATTTATTGGTGAAAATTAATCTACACTTTAATTTTTATTTTCTTTTTTAATTTAAAGATTAAATCTATGTGATCCAACAAGCCTCTCTACTCTTATTACCCATTGTTTTGTTTCTGTGTGTCTGCACCTGGAAAGAATTCCCCAGATGGCACAGTTCCAGTATTGCTACTCTGCTGTGGCTGCAGAACTGTACGCTTCTCTTTGGGCACACTACTGCCCAGATATAACAGTATTTCCAAGTAGGTAAACATGAAACAAAAAAAAAAAGTTACTAAGTAAAAGACTATAGATAGTTTCTAAAGAACATATTTGGTGTTTTACCCTGACATCCTGAGTTAAAAATGCTCAGATGATGCAATGCTAACATCTATAGTCAGTAGGAGGAGGCACTGAAGGATACTCAGGAAAGGGATGAAGGATGCTCTGTAAATAACTGGGTGAGTTTTTGAGGATTAGGGCGGTAAAAAAAAAAAAAAAAAATTTAAAAAATCTCTGGAACCAGATGTCCAAGTTGCAAGCCTGTGCATGTTGAATCAAAGCCATGAATTTCATCATTCACAGAATCACAGAATGTCTTAGGTTAGAAGAGACCTTCAAAATCACCTAGTCCAGCCTTCAGCTCAACACTGCAAGCTCACCACTGAACCATGTACCTGAACACCAGGGCCATTTAAATACCTCCAGGGATGGTGACTCCACCACAGCCCTGGTCAGACCGTTCCAGTGTTTGATAACCCTTTCAGTGAAGAGCTGTTTCCTAATATCCAGCCTAAACCTCCCCTGGCACAGCTTGCATCCATTCCTTCTGGTGCTGTCACATGTCACCAGGGAGGAGAGGCTGTCCCCCTCCTCACTCCAACCTCCTTTCAGGTAGTTCTAGAGACTGATAAGGTCTCCCCTCAGCCTCCTCTTCTCTGGACTAAACAACCCTAGCTCCCTCAGCTGCTCCTCACAGGAACTGTGCTCTCAGCCCTTCAGGAGCCTCAGTGCCCTTTTCTGGACACGCTCCAGAACTTCTGTGTCCTTCTTATAGTGAGGGGCCCAGAACTGAATACAATATTGAAGGCCTCACCAGTGCTGAGTACAGGGGGACGATCACCTCCTTATTCCTGCTGGCCACAGTGTTTCTAATACAAGCCAGGATGCCATTGGCCTTATTGGCCACCTGCGTGAGTGGCTGACTCATAGTTAGTCAACTATCAATACCCCCAGGTCCTTTTCCAACTTGCAGCTTTCCAACCACGCATCCCCATGAGTGCATCTTGGGGTTGTTATGATGCAAGTGCAGGACCTGGCACTTGGCTTTGTTGAAGCCCATGCAGTTAACCTTGGCCCACTGATGTAAGCTGTCTGTGTCCCTCTGTAAAGCTTCCCTACCCTCTAGCAGATTGGCACACCCACCTAGCTTGGTGTCATCTGCAGATTTATTGAGGGTACACTCAATCCCCTCATCCAGATCATTAATAAAGATATTAAAGAGAACAGACCCCAGTACTGAACCCTGGGTCACCACTTGTGACTGGACGCCAGCCAGATTTAGCTCTGTTCACTACCCCTCTTTCAGCCCAGCCATCCAGATGGTTTTTTATCCAGTGCAGAGTATATTTATCCAAGCCTTGTGCCTTAAGTTTCTGAAGGAGAATGCTGTGGGAGACAGTGTCAAAGCCGTTACTAAAGTACAGGAAGACAACATCCACAGCTCTTCCCTCATCCACTAGACAGGTCACCTTGTTGTAGAAGGGGATGAGGTTAGTCAGGCAGGACTTGCATCTTGTAAACGAATGGTGACTGGGCCTGATCGCCTGGTTGTCTTGTATGTACCATTCATCTGTAGTAATTACATCCTTTGGAGAGGATCAGAGTGTAGTAAATGTAAAAGGATCTATAAAGGACCTAGTGTCATGGAAGAAACCAGATGAAAGTAGGCTCATACGATGTTCTAGTTAAGGACTGAAAATGTAATGTGGGATTGCTGTACCCAAACATACTTCTTCATCAAGGCCTCATCTTCCATACCTCCTCTTTTCAAGAAAACTATACTAAAGCTGGAAGTGGGCTTGCAGGAAAGGCAAGGATCAGAGAGGTGCAAAGTCCATGTGCTGAGAACTGGGAAATGCACAGAGAGAACTTTTCAGTTTAGTAGAAAGTGTGGCTATCTGGAAGTAGCTAAGCGTAAGAAAATTTGGCCTAGACTTCTGAGCATGTTTCTAAGGAGGGAGCTCCTTAAGAGTTTTCCATCAGGAAGAACATGGAATTCATAACTTCCCATACAAAACACAGTCTGCAAAAGTACAGGACTTGAGAGATTTCTTCTGGTTCTTGGGGGTTTTTTTTGTCCCTAAAAATGCATAGCAGCTGTTGAGCAAGCTCTGTATTTGTTTGAGAACCTGTGTTCAGTTTTAGTTAGAGGGCTATGTGTTGGAAGAAGGTGTGCAACTCATTTTGTATTCACTTAATCACATATTCTCTGTTTTCTACCTCTTCCACAGCCATTTATGTTTTGCATAAAGGCAGATTGGCAGCCTTCAGTGAAAAAATTGAAGAAATGTAATTCCTGCCCTGAAGTCATGGGGAGAAACTCAGAAAAACAGATTAAGGAGTTCAGGACTATGAGCTACAACTTCTAGACTGACTATTTATAATTTTACAATCTTTTGCACCCAAAGTAGGGAGAGAAATCAGCTGAAATTAGCCATACACACTTGGAACAAGATGAGAGCAATTGTCCATGAAGGCTTATATTAGATGTACTGTGTTATCTTGACTTCCAGCATTTCTACATAACTTGCAGCTAGTAATTAAAATAAAATTGCATTTAGCATAAGACAAGAAGAACGTTGTCTTGCTGGCAAGCTTATAGCTAATTGTACTAGCGATCATTTAAATGCTTGTGTGTGCCTGAAATTTTCTACCATATACACAGAATATGTAGAAGCAGAGTGGCCCTGCAGCATATCAAGGAGATGAAAATACTGAACTTCCAAGGGCAGTCTTTGTTTCATTTTGTAATTTGATGTTGACTTGGAAGACAAATATAATAAATTGCTGGTTCTCCTTCTCTATTAGTGATTTTCATTGTTTGCAAAAATCCTATTCCAGTGTAGTTAGAAAATGTTTGATAGGCCTCAGAAGATGATTTAGTGAAAAATTTTGAATCTTTCTTACACAGTAAAGGGACTGAGGTCTGCCAGAAAACGTGGATGTTTCTACGTAGGTTTAGCTTAGAGGTGGAGAACAAGAGTTTTGTTAAAAATGCTGTTTCATAGAAAATGAGGTTTTTCATGAGGATGCATTGCTTTTGATTGTTTTTTTGCGTAGGATTTTGAAGTCTGGAATGAAATATCTTCCTGGGCACTGAATTGAGACAAACCTGTGACCTTCTACAAAAATACTTTAACTGCAGAATAGCCTGCTAATTAGGACTCTGCTAGGATGTAGCAGATTCCTACCCAAATGCATGTTCTGCCCCATGCAGTCTGCAGCTTTTGACCTTGATGTTCTGTACACCAAGTTCTTCACGGGTTTGTTCTAAACTAGATTTGTAGCCGTATTACCTGTTATTGTGAAAGGAGCGAGGAGAAAAGTAGTGGACTTCTGGGTTAACATGAATTATTATGTGAGTCACTTTCTTCTGAAAGTCCTTTTAACCCTGGGGTTTAGGGTACATCAGAGTTTGCATGAGATGTGTGTCCTACTTCATTCTGGAAGAAGGGACTCCAGGGCTTCCTAGATGTTAGATCTCAGGTGTCTAACCATTCCTCTTGACATTTGGGATCTTTTCAGGGTTTGCACACTAAAAGGTACAGTTTGGAGATGGATCAGAGCTGTATGGAAGGTGGCAGGACATGTTTTTGTCTCCTGGAAAATGCTTGTACTTAGTGCTCTGTCCATAGATGCTCTTGTACCACCCGTGAGAGTCTTTGCCGAGGCTTATCAAAAAGAGCAGCATGGTAATACAGTGGCAGTGTGATAGAAGTGGCAACTTGTAAGTCTGCCTGTGATTCCAGGCTCTAAGGCTTCTGTGGTTCAGAAAGTGAAATCCTGGCTTCCCTCTCCCTTCAGAACCAGTTTTTACAATCCTGTTTTCAGGGATGCAACAGCAGCAGCAATTCCTTAGGGATGTGTGGACAGCAAGACCCTGTGTCTGCCTTAGAGGTACTACAGAAATCAGTCCTAAGCCAGGGGCAATTACATTTTCTGACCTGGCAAGAATAAATACAGCATTTACCGAAAATGGTAATTCTGTCAAGATACTAATTTTTCATCTATAAGCGTGAAAGCAAATTCTTCTATGGTTTAAATATCACCATTCTGCACAGAAGGGCTGCTGGTTCCAGTGTGCGCTCTCTGCATAGGTTATTTTTAGGCATTGTGGAGAAGTCTGCCCAATGTGATCTATTTTCTCGCGTTTTTATCCCGTGGGGATGCTTAGCAACTCCGTGACTCTTTGCATTCATTTTACATGTAAATGTTGTAGACTTCTGCTTATAGTTTTCTGTATTATCTGAAGCTGTGTTTCCTGTTTGAGTGACATCTCTAATTACAGACATCCTCAGGATTTAATAAAGACCATGAATAAACTAGACTCAGAATTTTGGCCCTGTTTGCCAACTTATGTCAGAATCTGAAGATATATTTGTGGTGATGTTTCTTTCTTTTAAATTAATTCTGAAGTTGTTTAATTATTGCATGTTGTTTTGCCCCTGATTCTCTGACAGTTTTGCAATAGTATTGATTTATTACAACCAAATAATTTATTTTCTCCTATAGCCTTTGGGTAACCAAATGCCCAAACTTTTCTTTTCTCACAGTGTTAGATTTCAGTCACGGCTTTGCTAGTCTTCCTACTATCATAGTCTGTTTTCTCTATATAGACATATTCTGAATATATGTTTAATTTATGGTGTCATTCATGTGGTTTTAGTATCCAGTGTGTTGCCATTTGTCAGTTTGAACCATACAGTTTTCATTCATACTGTCCTGTTGTGATAATTCATATACTTCTCCCAGTTCATTCACAGTGTTAAACTTACCTTTCTGAATAACTATAATTTTTATTTCTTTTTCCCCTGTGGAGTTTTTTAAAAACAGTCAAAGTTTTTGGAATCTCTGAAAATTATTTCACTGTCTCTGTAACCAAATGTTAAGTAAGGTAGAGGAATCCTCCTGCAGGTTGTAAATTAAAATCTTTAATGGCTCTAAATTTTAAGATGGTGATCAGGTGGACTGTCTACCTGCAGTGCCAATCACCTGCCACTTTATTTGGTCAGGTACCAAAGCAGATGCTGGTGTGAAAATTCCACCATCTTTGTAGCAACATTTTTTGGCCAAATTGTTCTGATGCAGTGCAAACTTTTCCTGCTATCTGTGAACCTGGTCAATGCAAGTTTCTAACTGTGGGATTTTTGTTGTGTTGCTTTTAAAAATCATATTAATTAAATGTTAATTAATATAATAAAAATTACTTTAGTAGTTAGGCTATCCCACCTGAGATGCCTGAAACCTTTCAGTGGGATTCCTGAAGCCAAATCTTAAAGGAATCTTGAAGCTTCTGGGTCATTCTCTGCGTTCTGAAAAGCAACTGTGGGAAACATAAAAAGATAAAGGAAGCTATGCCATGGGGATGGTCAAGGTAAAACCTTTAGACATTTGCTCTGATTACACAGTAAATGTGTTGGGCCTCATCTCCACCTACTTGGTTGGCACTTACCATCATTGCACAACGTTATTACACAACCTGGGACCCTTCTGACATCAGTGGAGTGTATGGGAGTGTAAGGCAGGGTAAGAACCGACCGCATACACAGATCTGACCAAAAAAGCTGAATTTGGCAGATGTAACATCTGTCAGGTAGGACAGGCTCAAGAGTGTGAGCTGCAAAGTGGATGCTTTCACAGAGTGAAAGTTTTGTTAAGTTTTGGTTTTGCTTAATTCCAGTAAGACACATATTTGTGTGGTGGGTTGTTTGTTTTCTATTTTATCTTTTTTTGGTTGGTTGGTTGGTTTGGTTTTTTGAGTTGAGAAGAAAGATTAAAAAACCCAGACAAAATGTGCATTAGCACTTCTACATCCTCCTCTAAGCAAATGTTAGAAGTTAAAAAATCAATAGCAAAGCAGTGATTTGGGACATACTACTTTATTATTTTTTTGTTTTAAATTAGGAAAATCCTTTTTTTTTTTTCCTACTGTGTTTCATTTTCTCTAGGTGCCAACTATGTTTAAAGCAGGAGTTTTAATTTGAAATACAGTGAAATTAATCCCATTGAGAAGGAAGAACCTCTCAGGCGTGAAGGGTATTTCTTCACTGTAGAGAGGAAATGATTTTGTTCACTTTCTAAGGAGACTTTACTACAGTGGCTCATAAGTACCTTATGAAAGAAGCCACAATACTTGTCCTTCATGGCCAAGAAATCCTATATTTACTGGGATTACTGCCATTCTTTAATCCAGCTCCTTATCAGCTATTGTGGGAGGAAAAGAGCAGCAGGGGTTTTGGTCTTTCTGCTGCTGAAGAAATGACAGTCTTTAAAGGAATCTTTCAGGCAAAGTAGAATATGGCAATTACGGTAACAATTGAGTCCTGGTTTGACGATGGAAGAGAGCCCTTGCCATCTGCTGCAAAGAACAGCCATTTCCCATGACCCACTAATTAAGCTTGTACCAACATCATTAATGGCCCTGTTTGTACAGGACAGTGTATCTGTGGGTGTGGGGGAGTGTGTGTCTGAATCCGAAGAAATTGTTCCTTTACCTCAGCAGTGATCATTGGTTTTCTTGCAGAAATGCTGGTCTTCATGATTACTTGTGGTGTTTTAACTGGCTATGTGCAAATGTTAACTGGACATCTGCATGTCATGGTGTTGGTCACCCCTGGAGAAATGTCAGCAGATCTTTGAACTCCCACACCAGTGGTTCATGTTACTGCACACTGGGAGAACTGGAAGGCACCATGGATGGAAATGCAATAAGTAACCCTCCTTCCCACTATCAGAATAGCAAGTGTAGATGAATTGGTCTCCAAAATATCTTCTGCTGGTAATAATTTCTTTGCACATCCTCCTTTCTTGTTTGGATTTGAGAAGTGTGCTACAACAGCATGCAGTTTTTGGAGCATCTTGTCAGTGATGCCCTTTGGGACCTCCTCTTACACTGTTGGTGTCTGACTATTGGGAATAGGCTGATCAGTCTGTCTTTGCTCAGTGTGAATTCTAATACACAGGTGTGGGGGATTCTTTTAACCCTTTTAATGGAGGATCAGCAAGTTTGAGATGGATGCAGAGGCCTTAAGAATTTAATAATCATTGCTCTGGGAGGTGTTAGCAGGAGAGCTGTCTCTTCCCTGACAGCACAAAGATTAAAAAATAAAACATCAGAGTACCCTAGCTGGCATCCAAAGTGAATGAGTCACTCCTAATGCTACTAAAAAGCTAATTCTGCCTTGACTTCAAAGAAAAACATCAAAGGCAGTTTTGCTGTATATCCAGGTGCTAAAGAAAGAGCTTTTCCATGCTGCTGCTGCTCTGGATGAGAGTACGGAGAAGTGTTGTGCTTGCTCACTATTGATATTGAAATCGTTACATTCAAATGAAGCTTATTGAATACGTTGCTGACACAAGCAAGGGAACTACACCAGCAGTTTGACAACTGCTCTGTGATTTTTACAGAGGATAAACCACGCAAGAGAACTGAGCTAAGCAGGAAATGAGGAGGAGTTCCCTGATTTTCCTAAACAGCAAAGATAATATTCTTTGTGGGATATGTTCCATAATTTGCTCTTTATTGCACATTTCTCCTGTTTTACACCCCAAAAGCCCTTTGGCCTTTTGCATCACTTAGTCTTTATGTATATGCTGTCTTGGCTGTGTGTGTCAGTGACCATCAGGCACAGAAGTAGCTGCCTCAACAGAGTGTTCTGCAGCCCTGTGCTGGCTGGATTCACCATGTGGCTGCATGTGTTCCTCAGCAAATGTGAGACTCTTGATTAACTTCTGAAGAGAAGATTAATCAAAGACACAAAGCCAAATGAGAAGTGGCGTTTGGAAGATTCTTCTGAACTCCTTATAGATTTCTTTGAGAATAAATAAATTTCTGTGGAGAGAAGTGTAGTAGTGCTTATTTTTGTGGACTTCATTAACATGTTTGAAATGGAAATGTGTGGGAGAGGATGGATATTAGTATGAGAATTTAAAGGTGGATAAGCAATTGATCATGTGAAAGGATAATATTCCTAAAATAATATTTGATAATATTCCTTTGATATTTGAAAGTAACTTATAGGAGGAAAATTGCTAACAAAACTTGTCAAGGAACAGTTTTCAAAGTAAATGTGGTTAGTGTTTTAACTTAAAAGCTTTTGAAACAAAATCAAGGCCTATGTTTAATGAAGGTTAAATTCACAACAATGTTATGATTATTTCATTTAATACTATATGCTAAACAAGTCTTCCAGTTAGGTTTGAGTAGTTTACTGAAATGTAATCCTTGAAAGGCCATCGTGAAAAAGGACATCGTGATGATGATAGGTAAATAAGAGAACAGCAAATTTCTGATTTCAGCTAGGGCTTCATGCAAATGTTGGGGCTAGAAAAGTTTATAAGATGTTTTCTGGAAGAGATGCAGATTATGAGGATATAGGAAAAAGTTCTTTTACATCACCCTCCTTAAAAAAAAAAAAAAAAAAAAACTTGAACAAAACCCAAACAATTAATTATATGAAATAGTGACTATTCAGTAAGCCTGAAAAAAATCAGTAGAAAAATGAAATTTGTTTTCTTCCATGTCTTTATTAGAGAGCTTTTGGGATAAAGTATTTCACTTTTACTGCTGTGGCCTTTTAAATGCATTTTGTGAGCTTTCTGTTTTTCTGACTTGTATGTTTTGAGAACGCGTGAGTAAATGTAGCACTCCTGAAGTGAGAAATCTTATTGCCTGGTGCATGCAAGCTATCTGCTAACACAGTCTCTGCTCCCACCAGTTCATTTCCTTGCTGAACTGTAACATAAGCTCTTGTTTTAGTCCACTAAGGGATGACCCATAGTGCCAAATTGATTTTCTCATCTTAATGACGCGTAGACTGAGCTCACGCTACCATTATTCATGTTTCCTTTCAGTTGTGACCTATGGCTGAATTTGAATCTGATCTGTGTGGTGAATTCCATCAATTCTCTATGCTTTCCCTTCTCTCTAGCCATCTGTATTAGAAATCCTCTATACTGTGTTTCAGCTTTTGTAATTATTATTAGTTTTGCTTTTTATCATTAATATCAGAGATGTGAAATATGTTTGCAGGATGAGTGAAAAAGGTAAATGTCATGGTAGACAAAATAATTTTCAGACACGGATTTAAATAAAGAAGGGGGGAATTCTGAAAAATATCAATAAAATCAAAACTACCTTCATCTGTTGAAGCTAACACATGCTGCAAGTGGCTTAGATTTTGGAAATGCAGCTGGGGAAACCTGAGGTCTTAGCAGTGTAGATAATAACTTTGGAAAAGTTATGTCTCTGCTCTGTACTTTAGCTTGCATTATCTCCAGATTAAGGAGAGTATTTCTCAAATACCTGCTGAAACTTAACAGCTTTCTGCAGAATCTTTGAAGAAGCTAAAGGTGGTCTGAAAAGTTCCAAATTTAGTGTCACCTCTCACTGTTGTAGAGTGTTCTTCTAGTGCTCTAAATTCAGGGCTTGGGAAGAAAGATTGCCTGTTAAAGTCAGGGAAAAATAAAGCACATACCTAGAGTTGAGGGGGTTTATGGATACGCTTCATTAGAGAAATTATAAATAATATCAGTGGAGGGAAGAACAGAGCCAGCCAGTCTTGCTTTTTAATTTGTTTCTCACTTATCCTTGCATATGTATGTACACATAGTATGTTTTCTGAATAGGTCTAAGCATCATTCATGGCTTTCTGGAGCTTGCTAAACTCGGGAAACTTTCAGAGTGCAGATATGTGTTGTTGGAATTCATTGTATTTCCATATATAGTGGTTTTTAATAATTGAATTAATCTAAAATTTGGAGGAAAAAAATTAATCCCCAAAGATCTTCTGTCTTTGTCCATACACACAGAGAGTTATAAATAAAGGTATTTCATCCTGCTACTATAACCTTCCTGTTCCTTGCTTTCTTCTCTGTTGCACTCCAAGCGAACATTGCAAACAGAAGCTCTCTAGTGTTGCATGTGGTGTCTGTGGCCCCAGTGAGACCACAAATGCACACATGAAAATGGGAGATGGCATGTTCTCCTGTAGCCCTGAGGCCCTGAGGCTGAGCAGCTCTGGAGCACCTGGGTGGGTTGTTCTGCCTTTGGTCTGGCTGCACACTCAGCCTGTGGCACCAACAGCCTGGCCATTAGGATGCACCTTGCAACTTTCCTGAGTATTGGTACGGCAGATAATTACTACAATGTACAAGTCTGGATTAATTATTCTCTTCTGGGATCTGAAGCTCTCAGCTGCATGCTAGTTTCTGTGTATTTGATTTTTTTAAATACAGGTTTGCAAGTATTAACATTTATTATCTGTTCTGTCTCCTGTTTTAAGTGGGTGGTGGAAAAATACAGTGCCATTGTAAATGGAAATATTTAAACAATTAAAATTAAGCAGTACTGTTTTCAAGCATTTCAAGTGTATGGGATATACAGGTACTTTAGATAAAACATTTCACCTTCCAGCTTTAGAAAATTGCTATTCGGAGCTCAGAGGCAACTTCTTTTACCTAAGCAGAGAGTGCTCGGGTCTAGCAGATAATCATCACCCAGTAATCCGTTACAGATATGCAGTTCTAGGTGTGTGTAATGAACTCATGGAAGCACAGAATAGTTTGGGTTGGAAAGGACCTATAAAGGTCATGTAATCCAATGCTCATTTTGCTTTCTCTTTTCCTCTGTCCAAGTTTTGTAGCTTGGGGTTGGTTTCCTTCCCTTCCTTCCTCAGCTGCAGGAGAGATGATGCTCTGCAATGCTTTGTTTTTATCCCCAGGTAGGGTTTTGTGCTGAACATTGTGTAAGGAAAGGCTACTGAGTCTTTCCTCAACAATCCAGTATCAGCTGCATAGTTTTTAATGCCTTATCCAGGCTCTTTAATCCCAGTAGTTGGAAATTTTCACTCCCTCGTCTCTTTCTACCATCTTGCAATATATGATAATAACATTACATTAGTGAAAACTCAGTTAATGTGCAGACACAATTGCAATAATAACTGACACTGAGTCAGCTGTGTTATTTGGGGTGGAAGGAGGATATTCTTTGTGTGTAATGTCTCATAGTGTTACTATGTCTTAATACTCCCACTCCCTTCTATAAATAGGTCCTACATTAAACCAAGAAGCACATGTGCTATTCTCTCATTTGAGGATTTTACACTAGGTGTTTTGTGAACTGTGCTGCTTCTTAGTTGTTCTGATACAGGGAATATGTGGGGTTTTTTTTCCTCCAGAAAATCTTTCTTCTTTTTGTTTTCTTTTTCTTTTTGGTTGGTTGG